>JADWPR010000046.1:0-16653 GCA_016109585.1 Phialophora expanda | reverse complement strand
TCATCGGTCAAGCGACTGATGCCAGGCGAGACGTGCTGCTTGCCAAACGCGGCAAGCTTCTGTGCTTCCATGAGTCCCAGACTGTGCTCACTCGGCGGTAGAATGCCAGACACAGGATCGTACCACTGCGAGGATTGTAGATCAGGTTCTTTTCCTTACGCAGGTACATCACCCTGTACACCTGGGTAGATATCTGTTCACCAACCACGTGCCTCGGATATCACTTCTGGCTTCGAAAATTTGATGCTCTACCAGCTAAGAAAGGGCAGGACGTAATGCTTCGGACCTGAGATTGGGAACCGCACCCGCTGGACGAGACGCGTCTCCATACGCTTTGCATCTTCAGGCAGGAAACCGGATATGTCTGATTGTAACAGCGACAGCCTGCCTGTCTCCGCCGGATATAAAAACCGGCAAAAGCCGAGGATATTTTTCCAAACCATGGTCTTTGTGATTCATTCTGGGTTTCGTTTTCCTACATGAATGCGCGAGTTCTGCAAGGATACGCAATCGCTTGCTATTCCCGTCGCTGTGCTGAAGTATTGATGCCATGCTTTTAACAATTCCTTTTCAGTCCACCGCCCAGTTCCCCGTCTGTCCCTATTAGGGGTGTTCCCGGGCGAAAACTTCTTCTGAGCTCCAGAGGATACACGACGTATGCGCGACTGGCCCATATCAATCCCCTCCGGTGTCTAATCAGGTTTCCTGCCTGTCGTAGAGCGCCTCCCATGGTGTGTGTGTGTGTCTTTTTGTCCTTCTTCCTGAGAGCTTCTTGAGCCAGACGGTGTGTTCAATCGCCTCGGGCCATAGAGAGTAGAGATGCGTAGGAGGTCGGTGCCTTTGTTGACAATAATATTGGCGACTTGACCAGAGATGTAACAACCCCGATCGTTCGGGTTGTTGCCATTTTGACGACAGCATAGGTTTTTTTCTCCATGGCCAGTGTAATGAGTTTGGATTGTAGGAAAGGAGTCATGGCTGCATGGCTGAGAGTTAGCTCACGTTCGTTTGCCGTCTGTGTCATTTGGGGCATATCTTGATCTTACTGAAACCCTCTGAATTTCTCGTCTAGGAGGGATTTTTGAGCTCGTCTCGCTCCGCAGGGGTCAATTTCAGACGTAACCTGGTGTTTGAAGAGGAGATTCATTGAGGTAGTTGGTGATGACTGAGATGGTAGACTCCTGGTCGTATTCACTTGAAGATCGGTGTGGAGCGGTAGTGCTGGCGGCCTTTTCTCGAACGGATCTGTTATTGCGTTCGGCAATACTGGACAGTATTTGTCCGCTTTGATCTTGGTGATACCCATCCATTCCTTCACTGCATTTCTCGAGATTCAAAGCTCAAGGGACCTAATTGCCGGTGTTTCTTCCAGACGGGGTCTTCGAAGCTGGTAACATTGGCGATTACTTCTCCCGTGCTGAAACGGTTCTGCGAGACCAGCGGTGGCGTGTCGAGAAGAACATGATACAGATCATTGGAAGGGAGAGCACGCACGTCCAGTTTCAACTCCGTCTTTGGTGAAGAGAGAGTTGATACCGAGAAAGGCCGACTGAGAGCAAGTTGTAGCGGGCCTTTATGCTGTCGAGAAAGATATCGCACCTGGCTCCTGAGAACGACGTGTGCTTCACCACTGCCTTCAATATCGAGATTGACTGATTTATCCGCCGTGCCGACCTGAATCTTGAGGGGAGAAAAGTCTGTGAACCATCTCCTATTGTTGACGATGTGCATATTGGCACCCGAATCCGCTACAAAGGTGTCCTGCAACTAAAGCTCGAAGGGCATTGTTTCTGTTGGCATGTTGCCCGAAGGAAGATGTATCGCTCGGCTCCCCCTGATCCTGTCGCCTCGTGTCCGCCCTCTGGTTCTTCAAACTGCGAGGGTGTTATGAATCGCTCCAAGTGAGGTGATACTGCGGTCCAAAGGTTTACTCGCTGAGGAGTAGTGTGTAGGTGTCAGCCTGAGGTTAAGGTACGCGGTCACTTGCGACGGCGTAAGGTGGAACAATACTCCTGTGTCCAAAGGTAGGGGTCGGAGTGTAACTGAAGTTGACTACGGAAAGTATCGAGGGACGGGCCCCCGGCCCGTATATATGCCTAAGCCCTGCTTAGTGTGCTCAGTAGTGCTTAGTACTGTCCCCGCTGACCGGCACTGATCAACCCTAAGCATCTGCTCACCTAGCTCAGTGTTGCTTAGTCGTGCTTGGTACTGAGCACACCGAGCACCACGGAGCAGGGCTAAGCACCCCTGGATCACGTGACAGGTCACGTGACTCGCCTAACCTTCCGTAGCTGTCACCCATTTCGACACCCATTTCGTACAACACCCTTTTCGGATAAACTTTGGCCGGCTTCCGACGGAGCTTATTAATATGGCCAGACTGCCGCCGTCGCCTCTTTTGATGGTGGTGTCACAAAACTCAGCCTTGTCATTCAGCCTTGTGCGCCTCTTGAGACTCTTCAATCTCGCCGGCGGCCCTCGATTCTGGATATTTCTTTGTGTGAGCTCTCCATCTCTTCTCTCTGCCTAGTCTTGGGAGGGCGGTCGCATTAAGTAGCTCATATGCGGACGCGAGTGAAGGGGAGGCCTCTAGGGACGGTGTTTGGCGTGGCCGAGGGCCTCTCTGTAGTGGTGGGTATCCGGATTACAGTAGTAGAGGCTTCGGTGTGGTGGTGACTAGGAAATGCAGGTACTTCCGGAAATTAACCAAAGGGGGAGTTGTACGAAATGGGTGTCCGTATACGTTCTGGGAGGTTCTGCTGTCGTTGCCTGAAGGGTTGTTGGTACGGTTACCACTGTTCCCTCTCAGAGCCTTTTGGATCTATTCGGGGTGGAGTTTCCAGCAGTTTCCCAGGACGTGGCCTATGGCGTGGCACCGCAACCACTGGCGGCCGAGTCACAATAGAGGCTGCTCTTGTCGCTGTTGTTGTTGGTTCTGCGAGAACCACCTGCGCCGTTGTTGTTCTTGACTGCTTGGTTGTTGGCATTGCCGATGTTCTTCTTGTTCTTTTCCTTGTGTTACAAATCGCTCCACGTGAGGTGATACTGCGCTTCGAGGGTTTTACTCGCCGGGGAGTAGTAACGTAATGCTAGCTCGAGGTAAAGGTACGCGGTCACTTGCACTGGCGTAGGGTGGAGCAATAACACTCCTGTATCCAAAGGTAGGGGTCGGAGGGTAACTGATATTGACTACGGTCCGTTCCAGAGCATGGGCCAGACCGTCAGCTATATAGACTTCCCCGGGGTATGGTATCCCGGGATGTCGGTATGCTTCCCATCTCAGCATACCGACGTACCGACATACCGGTATATCGATATTTTCTCTTTAGAACGGTCACGCGCTACCACGTGACTCTAGGAGCCACGTGATCTTGCCCTCGGCCAAGCTTCCTTCCTAGGTCTCCTCGGGCGGCAACTGATAACTTCATCCAAGCACCACCCACCACCTACCACAAGCAGTACGAACCAAGTCCTGCTGCATTGTAGTTTGTAGCGACGGTCCTCAGCTATCGACCGGCTCGTGTAACGACCACAAGGGACGAATACGTCCGCCAAGTCATCGCGATGCCTGCTAAACAAGCCGCAAAGTGGCCTCAGCTGGACACGACAACAAGCACTACTATCGCCAACAGCGCAACATAGTTGTGCATGAATACAAACCTACTTTCCGAGAGTATTAACAACCGTCAAAAGGGCTGGGAGCATTTTCCAGACGTGTTCAACATCATCGTTGAGCAGGTCAAGGCCCTCGAGAGGAAGATCCTGAACCAGCCAGACAACCTTGAGATCAGAGCAGACCTCAACACCTGAACTCATCCGTCGCCGCTGGCCAGGCCGAACTACACGCCACCTACGCTATCCTGAAGGAAGAATACCAGTCTTTTAAAGACCACGCCGACTACATCTGCGACCTCAAAAGAGAAAGCAAGGGCAAAGGCAACGGCAGAGGCCAACCGCAAGACGCTAAACAAACCTACGAATCAATCAGAATCACACTCTACAGCCATGAACTGGCCAACTTCCTTCTCGACTTCGGCCTGACCTTTAGGGGGTCAGAACCTCAAATGCTCTATTCTGGACCCGCAAACCATGATACTCCAGTGCGACAGGTGCTGGAGACTGCAACACACATCCCTCAACTGTACCCTACCCAAAGTCTGCGAGAACTGCCCCGCTAACAACCACGATGCCGCTGGATGTCGAAAACCGCCCCTGTGCTCAAGCTGCGGCGAGAACCACCCCGCCAACAGTAAAGTCTGCAAGGTCCGGGTTAAAGCCGTCGACGGACGTGAGGTTCCACCTCCCCCACGTTGATGGTAGAAGACACATAGGCCCCCGTGCACCCCCCACACCTATGTCAGAACCGTACACAACGCCCACGAACTCAGTCCCCGCGACCAACACAGTACCACTGAACGCAGCCTATGAAGGAGCAACAGCAGTGATGCCGACGTCGAAACCCCCCGTGATCCCCCCGTAGACTCAGGTACCTGCAAGAGGAAAAGGTCGCCCACCGAGAAAGCACTGAACTCGTATGTGGCAAAGAAGCTGAAGTCTCAAGCCTGGATCTCCTCCGAAGAAGAGACCGAGACCACGGTCAACAACATCAACTCTCAGAACCACCGAGCCGCACCGTCTGCGCCCGGACCAACAAGCAGTCCGAGGGATGACAGTGATGATAGGGACGCTAGCGACCTCTTAGATACGCTAAGCTTAAACACGCCGGCCACAGAACAATCTGAATCAGGAGAAACGGAGACAGACCTCAAGCTCCGACCCCGACCAGACGGATTTAGAAGACGCGTCGACCCAAGTAAACAACGTGCCCAAAAATGCCTCAAATGCCCCTCTGTCGACGACGGCGAGACTGGCCAGACATCCTCTCGCGTCTACAGGCACACCCACACAAGCAACGCAAGGCAGGCTCACGCCACAGCAAACAGCACAGAGGAGCGCCAACAGCACCAAACAGAAGACCGCGATTGCCAACCTAGCCCGGAGGCCAGAACCGCGAACTCCAGCCCCGGCACGCATCAATCCTGCCGTGAAGCCCCAAGATCAAAAGAGGCCGAGCAAGCCATACAGAGTGTATAGGGAGGAGATGAACGCCCCCAGAAGGAACTCGACAAACACGCCCGCCTATAAATCGCCGCACAACACCAGCGAGTCACTGAGCAAATAAGGCCCCTCCCTTGACGAAGACCCAAATGACTGGCTTGTCAAAGAGCGAACGTCTTCGGAATCTATCAATAAACGCCCGCAACAGCTATGCCAGTGTCCTAGCCGTCACCCTCAGAGAACCGATCATCAAGCACTACCGCTTCATTTGCATCCAGGAACCTTGGTTCCAGGGCTGGAACAGCATTCCCCAAGCCCACCATCCACTCAAGAGTACCCACTGGGTCTTACACGACAAAACAGCCCGAAGAGAAGGCGCTGATGAAGAAAGCGCCCCGAGAGTCTGCACATACATCAGTCTGAGCATTCCCCGGGACCGCATCCAGATCATCAGCAACTCAAAGTACGTCGGTAGCGTCCTGATCCAAGCGAGCACCGACCTACCAACATCCCCCAGCATCTGTGTCCACAATGTCTACATCCCCCCGACCGCGTCCCAGGCGTTTGTCGATGCGAACGACATCTTCGAACAGCTCAGGAACGCCCTCGGGACCCGGGACCAGGCAGGCCAAAAACCAGAACACATTGTCGTGGGCGACTTCAACGCAAAGCACCCGGCATAGACGGCATCCCGAACGTGATCCTGAAGAGACACCTCGACAGCCTGGGACCACACCTCCCAGAGCTATACCGCGCCTGCTACAGGCACGGGTATAGCCCGGAATGGTTCCAAGCCCCGAGGACCGTCACCATCAAGAAACACGGTAAGACCGACTACTCCGACCCAAAAGCCTACCGACCCAGGCGTTGTATCAGCTAGGAGAGATCGAGAATAAGACGGCATTCGCCGTCGCGCCATGGTGGCAACCACCCACCATAAGCATCAAGGACCGAGCCGACGCCCGTCTCTTCGAGGCGAAGATCAGGGTCAAGATCATCAAAGCCAACGTCCCATGAACCCTCGCAATCTACACGGATGGCAGCGGCATCAATGGTCGCATTAGAGCAGCCGCCGTGGCGGAGAACATCGGGGTGGGAATATCAGCTTTGCTGCGGCCAAACACACACTTCATGGTATACATGGGAGAACTATACGGGATCTTGATGGCACTGGGCATTGCGTCAAGACACCGACAGAGCAACCCATACCTACGGGAGGTTTTCTACTTCACGGCCAGGCAGTCGCAGCGCCAGAGCACCAATCAGGCCAATACCTCCTTCGACACATCGTCGAGCTGCACTGGATTCCCGCCCACCAGCAACCCCCAATACCGGGTAACGACAGAGCCGATACCCTGGCAAAGGAGGCCACCGGCTGGACAGCGGACGGGTCGCCCGGGAAGCAAATGCGGTCCTGCTTGATCTCTTCAACATGGAGACGATCGAACAAAGTAATCAAGGTCTGGAGGACTGTCAGGATGGGTTGATCGGATCCAGTCGTAGTCTTCCTTGAAGAAACGGTAGTTCTGAGGTAGACCATGAAGAAGGGAGGTGGTGAATATGTCGTCGGTCATATCGTATCGTGTAGTTTTGGCCGACTTTGTTGACATGGTCGGTCATAGTCCCCCAGCTTGACATCAGCAAGTTGGTTAAGGAGAATATCGTGAGCGCGCTCATCGCTGACCTGATACTGCTTCTTGATCAAGTCGTAGGCTTGCTTCCTTGGTATTGTCGCAGTCCTCGATCTCGATGCGAATACCGAAGTTTGCTCGCCTCCTTGAGGTTGTCTCTGTTGGTCTTCCAGGCTTTGTAGTCGGTGTGCCAGTTGAGGGTGTTGTTCTGAACAAGAGCATACTGTTCGGTGCTGTCTCCAGGGAGGGGATCCTTCGCTACCCTCTTCCACTGTTGTCGTGTCTTGGGAATAGGTGCCTCCTGTGGCAGCACTGTCCCGGGTGACTTCATTGTTAAAGATGAGGTCGTCGTCCTTCTTGGGCTTGTTGAGAATTTCTTCATCGCCAGTAAGGAGGTCAAGGATGTCGATATCTTTAGCTGCGCGGTTGACTTTGCCTTTTGATAGACGGTCTTTGCCGACTTCAATATTGGTAGAGTCAAACATCCTTTTGGTTGATTAGAAAGATCTTCCGAGTGGCTCCAACAACAATTTCTATGTGAGAAGCTCACAACCAGTAGAAAAGGCTTCTGAAGAGTGTCTAAAACCATCTGGAACTGTTGAGCGGTCTCATATCTTCAAGAGCCTCTCAGAGCTTGCCATCGGCAAGCAGCCATCAAAGGATGTTTATATCAACAATAAAGGTGAGTTGTGCTGAGGATCCTGTCTTTCAACTTATTTGGCCACACATTGCTGAACGCGTCCTATGGAGTTCCAAGGATTACACCTTCGGTAAGAATCTCTGGTGTCTCATGCTGTTGAGAATGTGCAACCTCGATGACCGGGAAACATCCTAGCCTTATCATTGAGATTGCGCATTCCCGACGGTATGAGACTCCCTGACTCTCGTCGAAGATGTAATCCTTGGATTCGACAGCACACGTTAATCATCACCGCTTTTTCGGGGGGAAACGCTCGTGATCGCCCCCAGATTTGCAGCCGGGGTGCCACGCAAGGCTGCGCAAGGCTGCTGTGTATGTAGGGCACCTAGCCTGTACCGCATATATTCCGAGAACTTAGTTCCGACAGAGACAAATACGAATATGTCGCGCTTCGCCCGGACACCGATGTGGACCTCACGGGGA
The DNA here is from genome assembly GCA_016109585.1 of Phialophora expanda. Lineage (NCBI taxonomy): Eukaryota > Fungi > Ascomycota > Eurotiomycetes > Chaetothyriales > Herpotrichiellaceae > Phialophora > Phialophora expanda. Next base: position 8,841 of record JADWPR010000046.1, on the reverse strand, counting down.
CTTCAACCCTCGTCAGACGGATCCCAGATGCGACTTTCGGACTTGCAACGACAACGGATCGGGACTCGGACGCCCGAGTTGCAATCGGATGGCCTGGAACGGCTGATGCTTCATCCGGAATATGGGCTCGTCTCTGATCCAACGAGACTGGATACTGATCTCTGCTTTCCATTCATGGTCTACGAGGCGCAAGGCTGCGGAAAGTGCCGGGACAAAGTGCGCCCCGTTGCCCATTAGCCAGCATCGAAGCCACGTGGGCAAGCCTTCGACCGCCTGGGTGGGAGTATCTGACTATACGGCATTAGATCATTCGAGTAGGCGATGGAGGAAGTGTCCTTTGAGCAAACAGGCACTTGGGCATTTGAGCATCCCGACATACGGACAGTCCCTCAGGACACATGGGGAACCGTGCAACGGCACGAGACGACCGTTCAATGACTGCGAATTACAGGCATCCGTGCATGTCTAAACGAGGTAACACGCAGCTGACGGGGAGCTTGGATGAATCGATTCTTCAGACAGGTCGACTCTTCAGACAGGCCGACTCTTCAGACAGGCCGACTCTTCAGACAGGCCGACTCTTCAGACATGGTGTCCCCCCCTCCGCTCGATCCCTTCGGAGGTGAATGGCCTGAGATGCGTGCTCTAGGATGAGAGTCTGTGCTTTGATTAAATACATACACAACTTTGCGGAGACCTCTATTGTCGTTGCCCATACACAACTTTGCAGAGACCTCCATTGTCGTCGCCCATGATTTTCAGATATTGACATTCGCCGGGCAGATGTCTTTGTGCTCGACCGTACAGCTGACGGCGTCAGTGCATAGTGATCGACCGTAGAGCTTTGTTTTCCACGCATTATCCATTTTTCGTTCCTCCTCTTGTGGTGATGGACATGACAGGTCCGATTCTGCCAGTACCACCTTGACTCCTCTTGTCTGATCGTCTTCTCATACCTGAGGTTCAGTGCAGCGATGGGATGCACTCAATATCGACGTAGCGCGCTCATGACCATGTCCCCCAGTGGGACAGGACGAAACCCCGGAATGGTTCGGGGCACCAAACTTGGCGCATGCAGTGGAAGTACATGATTTTGGCGGGGCTCACCACACAAAATATGCACCTTTTCTGCAGTTCCAAATGAAAATATTTCCCCTGCTCGTTATTTGGGGCCGTAAGACCTCGCTGTCGCCTTTTTGTATAGGAACTCTTGGTGTTTTCATTGTCGCCTTATTTATCATGCCTCCTCTTGCCTGGCGCGCGCCTGAGGGCTGTCCGGATCGCCTTCGGTTCATCATTGAGAAGACCGTGAACGATTACCTCCCCCGAGTGGCTTGCGGAGCCAGTCACTGGTGAGATATTCAGCTCGACGGATGAGGCCGAGAAGCGTCTTGTCGCCTTCTCATTGTCCCAGGGTTTCGATGTTGTAATATCGCACTTAACACATAGGCCGCAGCCAGTCACGACCTTCTCTTGTGTTCACCATGGTACCAAGTCGAAGAACTGGAGGAAGCTACCGGAGGACGTCGAGAAGGATAAAGAGGGCAAGATCATCGGTGGACAGAAGCGCAATCTCACGGTTATACGCCAAACCGGTTGTCCTTGGGCCTGTCGAGTGTCTTTTAAGAACGTTGGTAAGCGTGGAGCAGGCGAGAGAGGCTTTGTTCTTACCATAAAGTCAACCTCACATGGCGATACTCATCCTCTCGTGTCTACCAAAGGCATCGAGATAGGCTTGAGGAGTACCATACTCTGAGTCGGCAACTGCTCAGCTCTAGGAATAGTACAGGCCTTTCGCTATCATCCCGGGAGTACTATCATCTCAAGCGGAACCAAGGCCTTGATGGCCAAGATGAGCAGACAATTAAAGGCCTCTTATATGCTCTCAACGACGCCGGATTTGTTTATCGATGCCGGGTTGAAGACAAGTATGATGACCATAGTAATATTGTCAGCAGGAAGCTTATTCAAATCTGGTTCACTCACCCAAAATTGCTCTCATCGAGTGCTGTTTATGTTGCTGATTCAGTCTGCATTATCGATGCAACATTCAACCCGAATAAAGCAAGATTGCCTATAATTGTTGCTGTTGGTATGCTGGCAAACGGAAAGACGTTCCCAGTTGCTTTCTCATACTGTAAAGCCGAAGACCATGAGTCGTACGCCTTCTTCTGGGCTTCGCTGAAGGAGCACTGGCCTAAAGGAACAGTTCCACCGGCTGTAATAGTCAGTGACCAAGCTGGTGCCATATCATCATCTCTAAAGGAGCAGTTTTCCGGACGTTCAACACCAAATCTGCGAGTGGCATGCCGTTGAGGGGATGTGTGCGCATTTTCGACAGTACCACACTATGCTTGAGATTCAAGGCGGCAAAGACAATGAGAAGAACGTCAGAGAGGGTCTCAAGGACCTCGCATGGGCCTATATCAAGTCAGCAACCTCCGAAGACCTTCAGACTAACCGGAAGGCCCTCTGCGACCGTCTCAAACAAAAGAGTAAAGAACATACCTGGGGACCAAAGAAAGGGCGTGTAGTACGCTGTTTTACACGCCTTCTCTTCAATCTTGGCTGTCACTCTAGCCAGCGATCTGAGTCATACCACGTTGTGCTGAAGCAGATGACGAATGGCCAGCTCAGTCTCGAGGCTTCTGCGAAGGCCCTCGCTCGAACCGTGGTTAATTTCCAATCGACAATATTGAGATAGAGAGGGATAACGATATGAAAGCGTACTCGCGACTGGCGCAGGCAACCAACTTCGGAAACCTCCGGATGGCGATTACCAACTTTGCACTCACCAGAGTCGCACTCGAATGGGATAAACTCTGTCGAGCACCGTCTTCCGATCTCTCATATCGAGTCCAGACACGACCCCAGCCCCTCTTTACTACGGCTGAACGAGAGCTTCTAGAGCTACGAGAGAGAGTATGAATCCTGCGGAGCAAGAGCGGTTTGATAGACAAAAGAGAGAAGAGAGACAAGAGCAGCTGGACAGAGAGATACTAGAGAAGGCTATACCAATCTTAAACCCAGACCCTGTACCAAGACGCACCTGGGTAAAGAGGAAGGCACACGGGAAGGCGGACGCGCGAGGCCTTACAGCGAACGAACAGCGCCAACAAGCTCGTGAACAGGCTGAAGAGGCACGTATAAGAGCAGTAGAGACTATTACACGGGTTATTACACCACCACCACGCCAAAGTGAGACTCTACCAATCCGGACACCCACCACCATAGAGAGGCCTCGCCGGCGCCGAACACCTGTCACCAGAGGCTTCACCTCTACCCCCTTCCGTATATGAGCTGCCGAGCTCGACCGCGCCCCCAAGACTAGGTAGAGAGAAGAGGCGGAGAGCTCACACAAAGAAATATCTCGAATCGAAGGCAGCAGGCGAGATAGGCGAGATTGGTGAGATTGGCGAGTCTCAAGAGGCGCACAAGGCTGGAGGACGAGGCCGAGATTTGTGATACTACCACTAAAAGAAGCGACGGCGAGGTTATATATTTCACAGTAAGAGAACATAGTACTTTAAGAGGCTTTAAGAGGAGTATTTTTCGTAGTACGACCGTACAAAAAAACTCCGGCCGAAGCCCGGCAAAGGTTTACCCGAAATAAGTGCGGTACGAGATGTGTGCCAAGAGGTGTGTCCGCATACGTTCCGGAATTCATGGGTAGACCGAGTACATCATCTCCGATTTACTGGGAGACGAAACTTGGCACTCGTTGCCTATTCCGGCCGGCGAGCTGCTAATCTCTCCAGCTTCCACCTTTATTCTTTATCACGTACACGTCTCACGTTTCATTTCTTTCGTTGGCGCCGCAGAAGGAAATTCAGCACATGCTGCCGTCGTCTGGGACAAGCTCGGTGGTTCGAAATACCCCCTTTCGTTCAAGCACTCACTCTTCCAACAGTGGAGGCACGGGTGCCGTTTCTGTTATTGACGACTCGCAGTTCTGTCGATGCTCCGATCAAAGGGACCCCTCTGTTACGAATCGCTCCACGTGAGGTGATGCTACGGTCCAAGGGTTTGATCGCCGCGGAATAGTGTCAAGATACTGGCCTGAGGTAAAGGCACACGGTCACTTGCAACGGCGTAGGGTGGAACAACACTCTTGCATCCTGAAGGGAGGGTCAGAGTATAACTCGGATTGACTACGGACCGTACCACTACATGGCTGACACGTCCAGATGTATACCGTTCCGGATCCCACCGTGTTCTCGAATTGCTGGCATGTCGATCGACATGGTAGGGCATATCAGTCACTGCCTGGTTAGAAAGTTAGATGCAGTCGCGTGACCTGCTCCGAGCCTTTCTACGAGGCTGGTCCCTCCGGCAGTCCTTCCTCTATCGTATCGTTGCTTGGTCACCTTAAAGGTTGCCTGTAACACCCTCAGTATTGTAACGCCAACAGCCTTTCGGTACCTCCGCTTCAATGCACCCTCCTCTGAGTGCTCGCCACGCTGGAATACTTATCCTCTACCGTGCCCATGGCGTTCTCTAGCATGCCGTGGGCGTTGTTTCGGCATCCCTCCCTCCGATCCCTTGCATCGTTTCGGTATCCATCCCCCTCTAGCAAAGAATGTACAGCCAATAGCTCACCGCGGCCGCCTCACAGCTCGTTCACGCAGAAAGAGAGGTCCAAATTGAACACCGTCATCTTTACAATGACAGTATCTGGTAGAAGTTCCTGACCAGAGATGGACAGCTCGACGTGAAACAAGAGCTGATTGAAGAAATGGAACAGAAGTCCGAGACCATTCTCAACATTGAAGAGAACGTCCGCAGTATCAGTAGGTACACCTGATTACGACGCAGAACCCCCTCTGTAACACCATCTTGCTAACACTGCCACAGGAACCCCTTAGCCCCATGACGCCGTCATGCCCTTGGGAGAGGCATCCACCTTCCTCGAGTCTCTCCATCATCCCTCGCCAACACATCGGCCAGGACATACTTCGGCCACAAGACGTCCGACTTCGGAACGAAGCGTTCGGAAGGCCAAAGTAATTTGTTCGCGAAGCACGACATCAAGTAGCAGGCAGTTTATCCATCGAGCCTGGCTACGACGATCAGCTGTTCAAGTCTAGCATTCGTCCAACAAGACGACAATCACGGTTTCCCTACGATTTCAACTTGGGCATTTTCCACAATCAAATAACTGAATGCCAATCGTCGGCAATATGCCCGGACGACCGCAGACAGCGTTTTCAAGAGAGGGATGTGTCTGTTGGGCAAGTGGCTTCATTATGGTGACCACCAGTGTACGTGGGAACCGGCGGAGAGCTTTTTGACTCCGGCCACCCTCGATGATTGGGAACAACAGCTCGCGGACAATGAGATTTTGGATCTAGCTGAGGTTGCTGTCCTCCAATTGAGTCACACTGCGTCTGGCCGAGAGTCGGTAGGAATTGTGTTGATACGAGGACTGTGGAAGGTCGCAGGTGTATCTGGCCCGTCTGACTCGCTTCATACCACGCTCTCTACTCAGATGCCCGCGAAGGCGCCTATTCTTGCCGCAAGGGCGTTCCCAACTGCGGCCAACAAGGGTCGCAGCCATGACATCCGTCTCTAGAGACATGTGTGTCCACATTCCTCCTCCTCACACTGAACTGTCCAAGCACCTGTTGAACAGGCAGCTCAGCTTAACGATAAAGAACATAGACAGTGGACGTGGAGCAGGGCAAAACAAAGACTCTCGGGCGCTCCACTTCACTTGACCGTGCGTGCGCTGCAAACGGACATGCGCTACAAACGGACATGCGCTACAAACGGACATGCGCTGCAAACGGACATGCGCTGCAAACGGACATGCGCTGCAAACGGACATGCGCTGCAAACGGACGTGTTTGTTTCCCTTTGTCCGTAGACTTCGTGGCGGAATGGGACGTGCTGACTCCTCCCTCCCAGCGAATCATGTCACGGTTTGGATGCTACCTGCACGCGCTGCCTGCACGTGACTGGCACATCGGATAAACGTCGGGTAGACTGCCTGTACTGTTGTCCAGCCAGTTCGCCAAGGCTTCGCCGGATCGGGTTAGCGCTGCGCGGAAGTGCGCACACGCACGCGCCTCCATAGTTAGTTAGCCTTCCTCCCTCAAGTCGCCGAAGTGTTCAAATAGCGCGTACTCGTACCCGCCGCTGCCCTCGTCATGCCATTCCAGATGCTGCCACCGCCGGCATCGTCAGTACGTCCGACTCGGAAGTTAAGTCTGGAGATGAAGCCAGCCAGCGTCATAGGTGGAGGGCAGGGCTGACAGGGTCATCCATCATATTAGCGGCTTCGTTCTGGCTCGTTGACTGACAGTCAGGGGACACAACACAAGACTCAACGTGTAACGGCACGGCACACCGATGAATAAGAATACAGGGTAAACGCTGCTCAAAGGTATGGATTGCTCAATACGAAGAGACTAAACTAAAGAGAGAAGGAAAGCTATGGAAAAGGTCGACCACGCCCTGTCCTAGATATAGACAGCCTTCCGCTAAGGTTAGTAGTATACACGCTAGTTACTAAGACTTTTTAGTCATATATAGCTAATTAGCCTTTAGCTATATATCTTATATAGGGATAGCTACTTAATCCGGGGAAGGCTTAGCGTGTAGCTATATTAACCCTAAATTAGTAGGTTACTTAGCGTACTAGCCTTATTATATAGCCTTATTAAATTTAACCTATTCTATAATACTACCCCCCCTTTAAAGAAAGCCTACCCTTAGGCTTTATTATTATTTATATAGTCTATTATATCCTTATCATTTTCCTAATAGTAGATCTATTCTTATAGTTACTTTAGGGGGCCTAGCTATTAGAGGTACCTATTATAGTAATCTTAGATCTTATATAGTATATTCTTAAAGTTAGAGGCTAGGTACTACTTTAAATCTTTATCTTAACTTAACTATTATACTTAGTACTATAGCTTACTATAATACTTTTATACTACTAAGACCTCTTTAACCTCTTATTTATTCTTATTATTTATTTTAATTAGCGGTAAGGGATTATTAACTTATCCTAGGAGGGGGTTATTTACTACTTTTCTTAGTTAGTTAGAGGAGAAAATTAAGTATACCTTTATTAAAGAGAGTAACTCTAACTTAAATAAGTACCTAACCTATTCTAGGATATAAAATAGGCTTACTATCTAATAGTCTAGTTTCTAGCTTAGCTAGTTAGTCTTCTAGTTCTTTATTAATACTTATACTAGGTCGCCTACTATAAAGTTAACTTCTTAGTAGTATTTATTAGCTTATAATTTCTATTTTTCTTAAGTAAGCTTTATTATATTATAGGCTATTACTTATATATTATATATATAGTAAGTATACTACTAAGCTTCCTCTTAACTAAGTTACTCTTAAATACTAGCTAGCTCCTCTAGGGCTTTCTAGTTAAAGGAGGTTCTTAGTTTATATCTATTTTTAATAAAGAAGGGGCTCGCGCTAATAGAGTTATAAGGTAGTATAGCCTAAGTATAATCTATTATAAGTAGAAGTTCTATCTAGTTATTCTAATAGTAATTTATAAAGAGTTAAAGGTATTAGTTAAGGTATTAGTTTATAATTTTAGTTTACTTATTAGTCTATAAGTAGAAAGTAGTTAATAGTTTTAGCTTAATTCCTAGGATTTAATAGAACTCTATTTAGAATTCTAATATAAACTATAGGCCTTAGTTAGAGATAATAGTATTTAAAGGCCTATAGTTATAATAAATATAGGAAATAAAAAGTTATATTATTCCTTTTATAGTAACTATCTTATAATAGAGGATTAAATAAGAGTGCTTCCCTAGATAGTTAATTACTATATAAACTATATTATAACTATTCTAGTCTATAAGAAAGGATTTAAAGTCTATAGTAATATACTACTAAGGCTAGTTTAGAACTAGTAATAGCTTTAAGGTTTTAGGGGGTGAATCCTAGGGGGTTATAGTATATTAATAGGTATAATAGTTCTAAATAAACTATACTATATCTCTTAGAAGGTTTAGTTAGTAGTAGTAAGCTAATAATAGTTTAGTAGTCTTATTTTAACCTAGATAAGCTATTAATATTTAGTTATAGGCTTCTCCTATTAACTTAGCTTATAAATAGTCTTAGTTAGGTACTACTAATTATCCCTAGTATAGTAAGAAGTCTTAGGAGAGTTCTTAAGAGGATTACTACTCTCTAGCTTTTTATTAGCCCTCCTTAATAGTCTTATCTTCTTTATTTACTTATAGGACCTATTTTATTAAAATTAGAGACTTAGCTTCTATTAAAGCTAGCTAAGAATCTTAATAAAGATATAAGTCTAGTATCTTAGGACTTAGTATAACTTATATCCTCTTATTTTATATAGCTTCCTTTTAGCCTTTCTATTTCTACTTTTACTAGATTAGAGTATTTACTTTCTTATTTTAGTAGTTTAAATAGTATATAATCTAGAAGTAATACTATAAGAGGGTTATTAATTAATAGGCCTAATATATAGTTAGTTCCCTCTTAGTTATAAAGTATTCTAATACCTTATAGTTAGTAAAGACTTTAAAATAGTCTTTTATACTTTAAAGTTTTAGTTATTAATACTCTAGTATATTTATAATAATAAGTATTTCTTTATTATAAATATTATAGTTAAGCTTTATAGGGGCTATAGTCTTTAAGTAGTAAGCTACTAAATACTACTAATTATCTTTTAAGTCTTATTATAATAAGACTACTACTACTACTCTATTTAAAGTATTTATCTTTAATATTATTAGTTATTTTAAGTAGAAGTATCTTAAGACTAAGGCTATTAATAAGTATAGCTTTAGTTCCTTAAATACCTTTTAGTAGTCTTTATTAAATAGGAAG
>JADWPR010000043.1:9219-36966 GCA_016109585.1 Phialophora expanda | reverse complement strand
TATAGTACTAATTACTATAATATTAATAGAGGTAGTATCTTATATAAATAGTAATACTTTTATATCTTTAAGTTCTAGGGGTGTCTTTATATTACTATCCTCTATCGCCTTATCTAGGCTATTATCCCCGCTTCTAGCTAATTCTTACTATATAACTTATAGTTATAGCTATATATTCTATTTATATATCTTGTGAGTAGTAGTTTATAGGCTAGGTCTAGTAGTCACTCTTTTAAGTTAGGGGGTAGTTAAATTTATTTTATAGCTTACTTTTTTAGCGCGGGTAGCCTAGTAGTAAGACTTATATTTATCTAAATAGCGCTTATCTTCTACTTTAAATATTTAGTCTTATTTATCTATATCTACTTAATATCGCGCGAGTATAGCTATAACCTAAAGGTTCTTTTAGGGTATATAGATTTCTTTAGTAAAGGTTAGCTTATACTAATAATTATAAGGCTAAAGTAAGTAATAGTTATATATATCTAGCTAGATATTAAAATAGATAAACTACTTCCTACCTAGGATAATATTATAGTTCCCTAGGTCTAAGACTAGTATAAGGAGGTCCTTTTATTACCTTTTATTAACCTCTAGATATAGGGTTAATACTTTAAAAATAGGCTTACTAAGTTATTTATTATAGCCTCTTATAATATAGGGGGTCTCTAGCTTAGTTATAATAATATTTAGGAATTAGGTAAGGTCTTTAGCGAGTTTCATATTAATAAAAATAAATCTATTTACTCTAGAATTAGTTAAGGTAAAGGTTTAAACTATATATTTATTAAATAATAACTTATATAGTATAGTAAAGTGCTTTCTACCTAGTAGCTAATTTATATTAATAAAGGTAATACTAATATTATACTTCCCTAAGGAGGAGACTTCCCCTAGGGTTACTCTTTTCTCTATTCTTCCTTTACCTTTTCTAATACCTTAATTACCTTATTCTTAGCCTTTATAGAGTAGTCTCGCGAGAGATATCCTAGTTATTTATATATAAAGTACGCTCTAGCCCTACTTAAGGCTAGCTTAGTCGTATTATTATATATAAGCTAGTTTTATAAGGGTTAACTACCTTTATAGTTTAAGAGTAGTATAGATATAGTATAAGTATTAAGTACTAGGGTAGGGGTAGCTCTATTAGCTAGCTTATTTCCTAAAGCTTAGCGGGCCTTATAATAAGCCTTCTTATTATTAACTAGTTATAGTTCTTAATTAGTTTAGTGATAAATATTAATAATTTCTTAATAGGTTTATAGAGTATAAAAGGTAGGTGCGATAGTAGCTCTTAAGGCTAGGGTTAGTTTATTTTAAAGGTTAGAGTATAGGTCTACCTTTAGAATATTACCTTTACTAGCTAAATATAGAAACTTAGTATAGAAGTTATTAAAATATTTTATTATCTTTATATATAGAGCCTAATACTCTTCTTATATATTCTCTACTTTATATAGGTCTATATAGGTTCTTATTAAGAACTTAAGTATATTTATAGTATTAAGGAAGGGGTCCTTCTTATTAAGGCTATAGTATATCTATAGGTATTATTAGGTGTCTCTAGTTATTTAGCTATAGAGGTACACTATCTTAACCTCTTTAGTTAGGAACTAGGGAGTATTAGCAGCGAATTTACTAAGGATCTTAGATCTTTATAGTTTAAAGGTAGGTTCTTTACTATTAAATAATATCTTAGAGTCTAGAATATTAATATATTATACTAGGGTTAGTCCTAGGGTTAAGCCTTAACTCTATTTAAGATAATTAATAATAGCTTACTTTTATATAATCTAGTTATTAAGGTCTATAATCTATTCCTTTATATTAATAGTTTAGTTCTAGTAATCTTAAATAGCACCTTCCTAATTTATAATAGTATTCCTACCCTAGGTAGTTACTTCTAAGAGGATATAGTTAGATATAGCTTTAATCTCTATAGCGATCTTATATCTTAATAGTTAGTAGAGCTATAGGGCGGAGGTAATATTACCCGCTATATATAATTTATATTAATTTATATTAGTCTATTTAGATTTAATAGTCTATCTTATAGTATATTTAGTAGTTAAGATAATAGTATAGTTATTAGCCTCTAGGTTATTTAAGTTAGTTAGTTATACTATATTTAGCGTGTTTAGTTTCTAGTCTTATTTATTTAGTAGGATATTATAATTCCTTCCTAGAATAGTAATAAGGGAGAGTTTAGTCTAATATAATAATATAGTATATTAATAAATAAGGATATAGGGCGAACACTACTTAAAGGTATAAATTACTTAATATAAAGAGACTAAACTAAAGAGAGAAGGAAAGCTATAGAAAAGGTTAACTATGTCCTATCCTAGATATAGATAGCCTCCCGCTAAGGTTAGTAGTATACACACTAGTTACTAAGACTTTTAGTTATATATAGCTAATTAGCTTTAGCTATATATTTTATATAGGGATAACTACCTAATCTAGGGAAGGCTTAGTGTATAGCCACATTAACCCTAAATTAGTAGGTTACTTAGTATACTAGCCTTATCGCGTAGCCTCGTTAAATCTAACTTATTCTATAATAGTACTACTTATCTTAGTAACCCTATTATACTATAGGGTTTATTATAAAAATTATTATATTTAAGTACTTTATTAGTAAGTAGAACTACTATCTAATAGGGCCTAAAACCTTACTAGGTCGTACTATCCTATTAGACTACCTAGTGTCTAATTTATAGTCTAGTTAATTATTAACCCCCTAAACCCTCACTATATAACTTCTATAGTATTATAACTAGACCTTATAGTGTTATATAATTACTCTTAGTAAACTCCCTATATTTAGTTTACCCTACCTACTAATTTTTAGCTAAGAAATCTATTAAGAAGTGTAAACCTTTAATATTTAAAAAGTAAACCTTTAACCCTTCTATACCCTAAACTCTAGCCGCTCTAATTAGTCTATTTAAACCTAGGACCCTTTAATATTTATATAATACTATAAGGCTAATATAAAAATAATTACTCCCTAAGCTATTAGAGTAGGGATAATACTATCTTTATATTAGGAACACTAGTTAGGAACGGGAATACTAGCTAGGAACACTAAGCTTAAGATAAGCCTAGATAGATAAGTAGGCACTCGTATAAGAGAAGCTTACTTCTCTTATACTTCGAGTCCTATAGTGACTATATATCTAAGGATACCTAGTTTTAGAATACTATTACTATTACCGCGCTCTACCTATCTTAATAGGCTATCCCTAATATTCTTAAAGTATTACCTTTAGATTAGTTAGAGCGGACGATAGTTATATATATAGCGATAGCGCTAAGGAGGGCCACCCCTATAGTACAAGCAACACTAATAGAGATAGGTTTAGTGGCGGGACCTCCCTAAGACGATCCTATCTATATACTCACTAAAGATAAAGACAATAATAACCTAAATACGAGATAGCCACTTCTTATATATAATAGCAATAATATATTAGAAACCGCTAACCTAGCTACACTCCTTATAAGGTATATATAGCTAGAGGTTAAATTAAAGCGGAAGAGGTTATAAGATAAAATTTAAGCTATAAAGGAAGAGGTTATAGAGGGAATACTAACCTAGTATATAAAAGTTATAGGAATAATACTACCTTCTTATAAGTAACTATATAGTAAATTAAATACCTCTTAAGACTATAATAAACTATATAAGATAATTAAGATTATAAAGCTAAAGACCTTTAATAGTAAAATAACTAAAGAGCTATATAAATTTAATAATAGTTAGTAGACTACCTTTAAATTAATTCTATATAATATTATACCTAACTAGGCGTATTATATATAAACTATAGCTAACTATCTAGGTAATTATATAATAGTATACTAAAGATATAATAAGAAGGAAGATAGGCCTTATTTATTAATATAGGGAGCGTTCCTCTTATAGTATAAGGATACTATTAAAGACACTAATATCTAGAAAGGAGAGGTACTTAAGTAGCTTATAACTTTTAAGTAAGGTATAAATTAGTTAGTCTATAACCTTATACTAAAGATTAAAATCCTAAAAGAAGATATTAGACCTCTTATAGAGGATAAGTAAAAGAGTTAAGCCCTTTACTAGGCCTTAATACTAGCGCTATATAATATAGTTAAATATAACTTATAGGTAATTACCTTATAAGTATAAGTCCTTACCTCTATATAATAACTAGAGATAATAGTTAAAGGTAATAAGTATCTAATAAGTAGCTAAAGTATATAGTTAGCCCTACTAGGAATAACTATAATAATACCTACTACTACCTAACCTCTCTAGTAAGGTATAATAAAGATATATAAGATATATAAGCGAGCCTTACCCACCCCCTTTAAAAAGGTTAGGAGAGAAGAGGATATTATACCTATACACTTTATAGGAGAATACTTTAATTATAGTAAAATAGGCTATAAAGAAAAGGACTACTTAGTACTTAAGTTAAAGGAGTTATAAGATATAAGTATATTATATATAAAGAGCACTAATAAGGGAAAAGCTAAGGAGAAGAGTAAATTAAAAAATTAAGACCTAGTATTATTCTATAGATAAAATATATCTTTTCTTACTAAAAATATCTCTATATATACTTAGCGCCTATATCTTTTAATTCTATATCTTTTATACTATAGTTAATATATAGCGCTATAGTTCTCTATATTCTATATATTATCTCTCTACCTCTAAGTACCTATATCTTTTTATATACTATATATATCTTTAGTAGTAGTAAGTAGATCTCTTTATAGGCGCTTATATCTTTTATACTAGCGCTTATATCTTTTTATATACTATATATATCTTTAGTAGTAGTAAGTAGATCTCTCTATAAGCGCCTATATCTTTTATACTAGTGCCTATATCTTTTATACTAGTATTTATATCTTCTATACTACTATCTATATCTCTCTTCTATACTACTACTTATATCTTTATAAGAGTACTTATCTCTAGTTACTCACTACTAGCGCCCCTATCTTTTATACTACTACCTATATCTTTCTATAAACTACTAGCGCCTATATCTCTAGTTACTTACTACTAATACCCCTATCTTCTATACTACTACTTATATCTTCCTAAGAGTATATATATCTATATTATTATAAGAAGAACTATTTTACCTCCTATCCTTCCTCCTTTATTCTATCCTTTTCTCTACTTAATACTTATATTATCTCTCTACTAGTAATATACCTCCTACTTAAAGCCTATACTAATATCCTCCTTTTACTACCTCTACCTCGCGAGGTAAGGTACCTTATACTTCTTAAGCCCCTATTACCTCTCTACTATCCTCCTCCTCTAGTTTTACTACCTAACCTTCTTTCCCTCCTACTTCTATTTAAGCCTATTAATCTTTTATTAGCTCCTTACTATCTTAAAGTATTACTATTAAACCTACTACTCTAGTCTAATTATCTAAGCTTTATACCTAGGTCTTAAGTATACCCTAGACTAAAGGTAAGGTTTCCCCTTCCTATTTATTAGGTCCTTCTTACTATATCTAGAATTTATCTCTTAGTCTAATAGTTTATCCGCTACTCCTTAATTTACTCTTTAGGTTAAGATATAGGAGGAGGTTTAAAGATATATTTAGTCCCTTAAGGAGGGCTACTCTACTCTCTTTATATAGTCCCCCCCTTCCTTTTAATATCTTCTTTTACTAGTTACTAACTAATCTCCTCTTAATCTATTAGTTTATAAACCTCTATCCCTCTATTTATATCTAGATTTAACTTAAAGGAAGTATAGTAAATAATTCTATACCTATCCTACCTACTTCGCGCTCTACCTCTTAAGCTAAGTCACCCCCTCTCCTCCTTATTATTTAAGCTATTAGATCCTCCTCTACTAAGTATTAGTTACCCTCCTATTACCCTTATATATACCTCTCTACCTATTACTACTTATACTCTACCTCCTAAAGTTAGACTTAGGAGGTCTACTATCTAGTTAATTACTATATTATTTATAGGATTAATCTTTAAGCTATAATACTTTAACTCACTATCCTCCCTATTTAGATATAGTAGATCTCCCTATCTATCCCCTCTCTTATATTATAGAATAGGGTATATTAATAAAACTATAAAACAAGGCTAATATACTTAGTAGCTACCTAATTAGGTCTAGTACTTATAAAGCTTTTACCTAATTAGGTAGATTTACCTATACTATATATAGCTACTACTTAATTAGTTATATATAACTAGATCCTTAGTTACTAGTATATATACTACCTAACCTTAGCGGAGGACTACCTATATTTAGGATAGCGCGCGACTAGCCTTTCTATAGCTTTCCTTATCCCTTTAGTTTAGTCTCTTTATATTAAGTAATTTATATCTTTAAGTAGTATTTACCCTACCTTCTTTTTATTAGTATACTATACTATTATATTAAGAGTACTCTTCTCTTATTATTAGCTACTAGCGCCTATATCTTCTTTACTATAGTCTATATCTTCTTTACTATAACTTATATCTTCCTAATAGTACTCTTTCTATTACTAGCTACTAGCGCTTATATCTTCTTTACTAGCGCTTATATCTTCTTTACTATAGCTTATATCTTCTTTACTATAGCTTATATCTTCCTAATAGTACTCTTCCTATTACTAGCTAGTAGTATCTATATCTTCTTTACTAGCGCCTATATCTTCTTTATTATAGCTCGTATCTTCTTTACTATAGCTTATATCTTCCTAATAGTACTCTTCTTATTACTAGCTAGTAGCGCCTATATCTTCTTTACTAGCGCTTATATCTTCTTTACTATAGCTTATATCTTCTTTACTATAGCTTATATCTTCCTAATAGTACTCTTCCTATTACTAGCTAGTAGTATCTATATCTTCTTTACTATAGCCTATATCTTCTTTACTATAGCCTATATCTTCCTAATAGTACTCTTCCTATTACTAGCTAGTAACGCCTATATCTTCTTTACTAGCGCCTATATCTTCTTTACTATAGCCTGTATCTTCCTAATAGTACTCTTCCTATTACTAGCTAGTAGTGTCTATATCTTCTTTACTATAGCCTATATCTTCTTTACTTCTATATTAATCTTATCTTAATACTTATACTATCTTAGCTATACCTTTATAAGAAGATCTATCCTACCCTCTATTCTCTCTCCTTATTTCTCTCTATTTATCTTCTTAATATTTTTAAAGTCTCTATCTTAGTAATATATCTCCTATTTAAACCCTATATTAATATCCTTAATATACTCTTTATACTACTTAATTTAAGTTACCTTATAATCCTCTACTACTAGTTATACCTTAATATTACTCCCCTTATCACTCTCTTACTATAACTACTCTACTTATCTCCCCTTAGTCTTCTCTTAATTTCACTACTCTACCTTCTCTACTATATACTCCTATTTAAGCTAGGTAATCTTTTACTATCTCCTTACTATTATCTTCCTATAAGAGTACTATTATAAAATCTATTACTACTATTTAGTCCCCTAAGCTTAGTACTTATTTATTAAGTATACCCTAGCCTAGAGGTAAGGTATCCTCTTCCTATTTATTAAGTTCTTCTTATATATCTAGTATATATCTCTTTACCTTATAACTTTATAATAAATCTAAAGCTCTATTATTAGTAGGATTTAAAGGAGGATATCTAAATTTATCTTTAAACCCTTAATAATAACTTTACTATACTCTTAGTATAGTCTCCCTCTCCTCTTCTTATAACCTCTTAAGTTTATTACTAACTTAGCTCCTCTCTACTTATTAGTTTATAGTTTACCCTCCCTTTATTTATCTTTATACTTATCTTAAAGGATATAGTATAGGCTATTACCTACCTTACCTAGCTACTTTCTACTATCTAGTCACTCTATATTAACCTAAGTTACCCCTAACCCCCCTTATCCTTTAACCTATTAAATCCTCCTTTATTAAGTATATATCGCCCTCCTAGTACCTATACTACTCTACCCCCTACTACTAGTACTCTACTCCCTAATATTAGAGCTAGGAGGCTAGTTACTTAGTTAATTACTAGGGTGTCTATAGGATAACCTAGTACGCTATAGCTCTTTACCTTCCTCTTAGGAGATAGTAATAACACTAAAGGCCTACTACTCCTATTTTAATTTAGAGTAGCCTATAGACTACTTAATAAGGAGTATCCTCTACTAGCCTTAATATTCTATATAATAATAATACTTATATATTTAGTTATATAAATTAATATAATATTATAATTACCTATCTTCTAAAAGACTAATATAGTATCTTATTCGCTATATTAGAGGTAGAGGATATACTTTATAGTTTCCCTTCTATTTAACTACTAAACTAGAGTATAGCTTTAAGGCTAAGTAGCTTTAACTTAGAGGATAGTAGGCTATACCTCTTTATATAGTGTAATAACTATATCTTATTAGTATTATATAGGTAGTAGTTTAATTAATTATCTCTTATTATCTATTATATATACTATATATATATAGTATGTATTATATATATTAAATATATAGCACTCTATAGTAATAAAGTAGGAATATATAGCTCTATACTAAGAAACACTTTACTAATTAGAATATAGTAATTTAGTTATATAATTATATAGGTATATATTAGCCTTACACTATTAATCTTAATAACCCCTATTATACTACTTTAAAGGTATTATAGGTATAGTGACTTATAGATCTATACTAAAGAAGATATACTAATTTAATACTATTAACTTAAATAAAGAGAGTCTAACTAACTATAGAGGTATATATAGGTAGGTATACGCCCTTCTATATAGCGCTTACCTAATTTAGCGAAACCCTAGCGAACTAACTAGTATATAACTAGATACTAGTATAGGCTATTTACTTAATATTTATCTAATATACTTATTAAGTACGCCTAGTATATATAGGCTGTATCCTATAGTAGGTAAAGGTATTTTTATAGGGACTACCTAGCTAGTTAGTAGTGATAGAGATAGCTACTTAAGAGCTAGAAGGGGTATTCTTCTTTAACTTAATTTTAAGAAAGTATTTACCCTAGGATTAAGCTAGTATTAGGATTTAAGGCGCTATTATAGTGTAATGGGGTTGCTGAGCTTAGTGGTGTAAGGCTGACATATGCCTGTATAAATTGCATAGCTATATTGCTGCGTTCTAATTAGTGGAGGGTGTCTTGGCATAGGGCTGCGCGTTCATGCTTTATTACCATAGATTGCTGCATATTTAACGGAAAAAAATATGCTATAGTACACAACACAGTACGCCATATACGGCGGCACGACAATAGATAATTAATTAAACTGCTACCTATATAACACCGTTAAGATGTAGGCGTTACACACTACACGAAGAGGTATAGCCTGCCGTCCTCCGAGTTAAAGCTACTTAGCCCTGAAGCCTTACCCCAGTTTATTAGTGCCTCCAATAAGAATGTTCACAAAGAATGTTTAGACTATGGGAGAGCTAGATTCTCTCGAGAAACGATAGGATATAACTAAACGACGATAATGACTGACTGGACTGAATTACTGGATGATAGAACGACGACCGACTAACTGCTTACTTGCTTGTAGAGAATGGGAACGCTAGCTATATATGCAGGACCGCTGTACGGGGGAACCATCTGAATTACTGGCTGAGTAAGTTCGTCCCGCTGTATAGGGCGTAGATTGTAACTACATCGACTGTTCAAGGAAACTGTTGCTCGGGGTATTCATTTAGGAGTCCTGGCTGTGTATGTTAGCTGCCACTGTATAGGGTGTATACTAACGACGTTACGACTGTATGGACTGCCTGGAACTAGAGGTCGACGACTGACTGACTTGACGGGGGGGATGTGTTTAACCCCGACACTCCTAAGCTAAGAAGGTAGGAGAGGTTCGGTGTTAAGGCCCTACTTAAAGAGTTTAGTGCTAAGGCCGGAAATTGGATTAATACCGAAATAGTGTATAAAGTTTATACGGAGGATCGGAAAGTGGACACTAAGGAGTGTCCGCGGTTACTAGGGAAGAGATACTCGGAAACAAGAGAACATAAGAAAGAAAGAGAGAGGAAGATTGAACCCTCTCTAGGATAACTATGGTTAACTAAGACTATTAGGAGGACTGACTACAGAACTAAATAACAATACTGAATAACTATACTAAATAATACAAAAATAACTAGGATTTTAGAGTTTTGACTTATAGTGATCGTGCGTATTCATTTTACAAACAACAAAAACAATATTTTAGAGAATAGCTACTTCGGGAACGTCTTCGAATAGTAAGGGTAAAGGAACACCCTCCTCGACCGCAAGCGAACTGTTATAGAATGTCCTTTCACTAGATCCGCTTTCCCGCTCGATTTATACTCCTCTAGCGGTGATATTAATAAGAGCGATACCTTAGGGTTCGGATAGTAGTGATAGTCTACTATACTTTAATGGGAGGAATACAACTTCCTTCTTTAAAGAGTTTAAAGAGCTATATGAGTATAATAATATAATATTAGACGCGGACCGTATTTAGACGTTAGTTCGCTTCATATTAAAAGAGGAGAGAGAATAGTGTAAGGAGCTTATAGAGTATAATAAGAAGGATTAAAGGAGGTTTAAAGAGAGGGTATTAGATAAATATAAGGACTAAGATAAAGCTTAGTAGATAATAAGTATACACTACCTCTATATACTTATAAAGTATCGTCGTAAGAGGTCTTAAAACTTAGATTTATACCTTTACTAATTTTATAAGGCTACAACTTATTTAATTAAAAGTAGAGTGGAGACTAACTATACTTACTATTAACTATTTCTCTCTAGCCTTCCGAAGGTATATATAGATAAGATTTAAAAGAAGTAGAACCTTTTAGACTAGAAGCCGGAGAACTTAGACTTTTAGATATATTAGAAATAGGTAAGAGAACTATAGGAAGTTAATAGCGAGACTAATAAGTTCGAATAGGGAGTACTTAATAAGGAGTATTAAGAGCTAGTATATAAGAAGGAAACTCACCCTTCTATATTTTAAAAAGAAGAGTTACAAGAGTAAGAGTAATATAAGGAACGCCTAGATAGAAGGAGGCTAGCTAAGAAGAGTTCTCCGCTACCTCCTATCTAACCCCCTACTCTAGGGATAAAGGTATAAGTTAAGGATTTAACTTAGTTAATAGGGGCTCTTATATTACCTATATAGACACGTAATATAATCACTCCTAAGTTTATAGATTAGCTAGTTAAAGCATTATAGAACATTCCACAAGAGGCGATCTAGCCTTCTCAAGGTTTATCTTCGCAAGATTAGTATATTCGTTTTAATAATATAGTACCTACTATAGGATAATCTAGTTAGCGCGGTTTAAATATAAGTGTTAGTAGGATGAGTTATTACCTCTATAATTAGGCAGGGTATATACTCCGCGATAACCCTTAGTGGGTGCACTAGAAGGCCGCGGGGGCCTTATATCTCAACCTAGACTATAAAATTACACTTAGTAAGTTCCGTGGCTAAGATCGCTTAACTCTAAGTTTATTAATACTAATAATAGGAACAAAGATCGAGAGGCTAGAATAGGTTGCAAAGGAGATTGATAAGTATGCTAGGGTCGCTTCGGGATAGCTATATAGTACCCGCGATCTCAACCCTTAACCGCCTTCTACGAGAGTTAATTTCGTTCGCGGGGTAGGATCGAGGCCAGATTTCGATACATTAGAAGATTCCAAAGATGATCCTTAGGTCCCAAACTCTATTAGATTAAAGGGAATTTAGATCGACCAGCTATTAGATATAGCATATATTAATACCCTTAGAAAACGCCTAGCACCTTAGTAAGGGGGATATATATAGATAAAACACCCTCAAACAGGGGTATACGAACCTCTTATTAATAGGTAACGTTAATACGTAACGCGCAAGACTAGAAATAATAGGGAGGTTATCTATAATAGAGTTAGAGAGAGAGTGCCTAAGTCTAAACGGCTAACTAATTAAAGGCCGCTAATATCCCTATATAATAATATATAGGAGAATAGATTATATAACCTAACCTCCTAGGATACTAAGATAGGAGATATACCCTCGCTAGTTTAGCTAAGGTAGGTATTATCTCGCCCCTAAGTTATAAGAGAAGCTTAGTATAGCCCTCCTAGTTCTAGTCCTCTTTAAAAAGCGCTTATATAAGATATAAATAGTGTAGGGAAGATTATAAACTACCTACTAAATTAGGAAGTGTCTATCTATATAGGAGACCTCCTCTTAATAAAAGAGGTCCGAGATAAATAGTTCTCTTATAAGTATTAGTACTATAATAAGAATAAGCAAGAGGCAATCTATTAGTCTCATCCTATATAGAGTAGTACTCGAGTTATATGTACTGAAGTAGAGCTTACTAGTAATATAAGTGCGGTCTAGACGAATCTGAATGTTGAACGACTAACTTGTCCGCGCCTATACTATAGCGGCTATCCTTATCTGCCTGTGAAGATGAGAGGATAGTATGAAGACTCGTTGCTGGACACTAGGGTAGAAATTAATTTAATGTCCTTGGACTTGGTTGAAGAGATAGGCTTGTCCTGATACCTTCAGAAGGCTAAGTTCATCCACGATGTAGTGGGCTTTAATAGTGATCGTGAGAAGTTTATAGGTATGATCAAAGACTTTATAGTAAGTATTACTAGCGTCGATATCCTAATAAATATATATATCACGAACACTATGGACCCAATATACCGCTTTATCTTAGGTAGGCTATTCTAGAAGGCTACTTAGGGCTCTATTTAGGAGAAGGACGAGGACACCTATATTATCAGCTTAACCGATAGTTACATGGGAAAGCGTATCTAGATCATTACACAAACTACTCCTAACCTTAAAGAGGATAGGAATATGAGGACGATAATTAAACTTATATATATAGCTTCTTTAAAAGACTAGGCGAGTATAAGATGTTAAAGAAGCCCGTGCTCGCTTTAGTTAGAGCTTAAAAGAATAGGCTAGTAATATAAGCTATTAACTTTAGAGTTAATAAGAACAATAACCTAATATCTTTGTCCGACCCCTTTAAGATTGAGGAGGATAACTTCTAAGAGTGGTGCTTTCGCTCTTAACCCTTTAATGTAGAGGATGATAAGTAGTTCGTGAGGTTATTAAAGTCTATAGACGAAGAAGTATTAAGGTAAGACTTAAAGAACGAGTAACAATATAAGAGATATCAGGTAGGCTAACCCTTAAATACCCGAGTTAATACACTTTATAAAAGAAAAGTAAATAAGGTAAAACTGGTCAACACTAACTATTAGGATAGATTAACGCCTAGAGGATCACTAGATTAGCAAGTAAAGGTATAAGCTAGAGAACTAGCCGCCTATAATAGACGCCCATATCTATTTTCCGAATAGATAAGCCCTTAGCTCGCGACGTTTCCTTATAGTGAACGCTTAACGTAGGAACGTCTAGAGAAGCTTATTATCAGACCTAATCTAAATAAATCCAAGAAGGAAATCTTAGTAGAGATCCTATATAACTAAGAAGGCGTGTTAGCTTAAACTATTAAAGAGATTAAAAGAGTCCGTCCTAAAGTCGCACCTCTATAGGTAATCCAAACGATTCCTCATACACTATAGTAGGCAAAGAGCTTTCTAATCCCAAAGGCGCTTAAACTGGTGGTGATTAAGCTAGTAAAAGAAAAGATCTACTAGGACCTCTTTAAAGTTAGGTATGGCTCGTACTGTAATCCGTTCTTCCTAGTTAAGAAGAAGAAGCCTAGGGAATACTAACTAGTAATTACAGCTCAGAATATTAACTAGGTAACAATTCGAGATATAAACTTACCTCTATCCTCGGACGACTTTGCCAAGGAATTCGCAAGAATGTATATAACCTCTTTATTAGACTGGCTTTCTAGGTATAACTAGATCGAGCTAGCGAAGGAATATCAAGATCTAACTAGTATCTATACTCCTATTAGGCTTGTTCGTTATATCACATTGCCCTAAGGAGCGACTAACTCTATAGCCTAATTTGTGCGTATAACGAATACTATCCTAAGGGAATAGATCCCGAAGGTAGCTCGACTATTCCTAGACGATATTGTAGTTAAAGGACCGAAGACTGACTATAGACAGGCAGAGGCCGTTCCTAGGGTATGTCTCTACGTGCTGGAGCATCTTATAAACCTAGATTAAGTACTGCTAGACATTAAAAGGGCTAGAGTAATAGTGGTAGGTCAGAAACTATAGCTGTGCATGAATAGTATAAAAGTAGTTAGATATATCTATAATAGAGACGGACGATACCTATAAGAGTTAAAGATTTATAAGATACTAAGCTAGCCGATTCCGACTAATTAACTGTAGCTTCGTGGATTCCTTAGAATCTATGTATACTACTGTGTCTAGATCGCCTCCTTTGCAATAATAGCTGAGCCCTTATATAACCTACTTAAGAAGAATGCTATCTAGGTCTAGATAGACGTTCACACTAAAAGTATAGACTGGCTAAAGGAAGCGCTGTCTTCTCACCCTATACTAATCAGCCTTAATTACTCTGGGCTTGGTAGACTTATCATCCTTATAGTTGACGCGAGTGAAATAGGTTAGGGAGTAGTCATTATGCAAGAAGATCCTAAGACCAGGAAGCGTCGTGCTACAAGGTATAAAAGTGGGATCTAGTTAAGACCAGAGAGGGAATATAATACTCTTAAGAGAGAAGCCTGAGGATTACTAAAAGCACTAAAGAAGTTTAAATATTGGTTATATAGCGTCCACTTTATTGTTAAGACTGATACTATAACCCTCGCTACCTAGCTGAACCGCTAATCAACGGACTTACTAGGCGTGGTTATCAATTAATAGCTAGCGTGGATCCGCAAGTTCGACTTTGAAGTTCGTTATATTCCTAGCAATAAGAACATAGTCGCCGACGCTCTTTCTCGCCGTCCTCTTATAGAAGAAGATATTAAAGAGGCGGAGGAAGAAGAGGAGATTAACGACTAGATCGAGGTAAGAATACTTTTCATATAGGGACACCTAAGGCTAATTAAGTAGAAGACTAACTATTAAGACTTCGCTAGGGTAAGACCTATAGTTATATATATAAGGGATCGTTCTAAACCTCCTAATAAACTACGAGCAGTTTAGCTCTTTAAAGATAAGTACTTAGAAGAGTCCTTATAGCTAGTAAAGTACCTTTAAGACTAGTAGCGACCTACTAGGATGAGTAATAATAACTTTAAACGTCTTTAGTGGGAGTTAATCCACTACTTTATTCGTGGAGGTCACCTCTTTCGTAAGCTGGAGAGAAATAAACTAAGTAGGAGAGTGATTAACAATAATACCAATAAGCGTAGAATACTCGAAGAACTATATAATCATTCTAGTCACTATAGGAGAGAATCTACTTACTAGCGTGTCTCTAACCGCTACTACTAGGATGGTATCTATTGAGACACGTAGAAGTTCATCAAGACTTGCCTAGAGTGTCAGCTATAAGAAAGTAGGAGACTTTATAACGCTATATTCCCGACTATAGTAGATAAATACTAGGAATAGGTTAGCGTTAACTATACCCTAATACTAATATTATAAGGGAAATACTACCTTATAGAAGCTTAGAGCAACTTCAGCGGATAGGTTAAGGCGAGGGGTATTACCTTAGCGAATAGTGCTATAGTTGTAAAGTTCTTATACAAAGAAGTTATATATTAATATAGACTATTTAGGCGCCTAGTACACGACGGCGGACCTAAGAATAAAGGATAGGTGAAGGCACTCGCTAAGAGATACGGAATTAAGTAGGTAGTGACCTCCGCCTACCATCCTTAAGTAAACAGTTAAGTCAAAGTAGGATATAAGGGGGTCACGAATACTCTAGTAAAGATGTGCTACACTGACGGAGGAGGTATATAAATAAACTACCTCTACGCTATTCTCTAGGCTAATCGCACAACTATTAAACCTAGTACCGGTCTAACTCCATACGAGATTAAATTCCTAGACAAACCCATCCTACTAATTAAACTAGAAATCACGACCTAGAACGTTATAAATTAGGACGAGGTCGTCGATATAACTAATCTAATTATAATACGAGCTCGAGCTCTAGAGCGTAGGGATAAAGACCTTTAAGAAGCGATAGCTCGATTAAATCGTATACGGAGTCTTAGAAAGAAGTACTTTAATAGGCGGTATAGCCTGCATCCTAAACCATTCGAGGTGGGGATGTTAGTCCTTAGCCACAACATAGCAGGGTTAATAAATATGTCAGCCGAAATGAAACTAGTATTTAGGTGGTTTAGTCTATTTAAGATTATAGAGGCAAATCAAGAGAAGGGCATATATACTCTAGCTAAACTTGACGGAGTACAGCTTCAAGGCACCTACGTAGCTAGTCGACTTAAGAGGTTCTACCTACGCCCTAATAACTTCCTTGCTAGTAATTCCACGCGTTAAGGTACTGCTTCCGAAGATAAAAGTCCGTAAAGAAGCCCGACTTTCGACCCTCCTTACTTAGCTAACCTTGGAGAAGACTCCGACGAAGATAGTCTTCCTCCTCCTATTAAAGACTCTCGCCTGCGCTAGAGCTAGAGACTTAGGCTAAGGTCAACGATACTATAACTAACTATAGATAAAGAGAGATTTATCGTGGAAATTCCTCTAATGACTAAAGAGATAAGAGAATAGTATATAGGGTTAAACGTACTTAGAGAGTCCTTTAAGGATTAGGAAGACTAATATCTTAGCTTGCTCCCCGCGCTTAGCTATTATGAAGCGGCAGGGGAGGTAAGTACGTCGCTATTAGCAGTATAAGAAGTGCTTAAAATTGTTTCTCCTTGTTTGTTTATTTATTTCCTTAGGTTTGGAGTTAAGACTGGCGTTTAGCGTAAGGTTACGATAGGGATTCTTTCATTTAGATCAACGGGTTACTGAGCTAAGCCGCGATGCAGCGAAAACCTACCTACCTATTAGCTGTGGAACTCCGCTAACAAAGATAGGGGGGAGGGAATGAAGCATCACGGTATAGACAGCGAAGGAAGAAGGCTTTAATAGCGAGATAGAGAGTGTAGGACTTACTATAGACCTAAAAGAATTACGCCGGAAAGGAAGAGTACACTAAGGGCGAGGAAAGTTTAAGGTCAGCGCTAAAACACTAGTGTAAGAGTTTAATTAGTTACACGTAACTATATAAAATAGTATAGGGAAAGGGAGTATTGTGATTAGTTAGACCCTAATATATATAGGAGGACCACTATATTAAAAGCCGCTAATAGTAGAATAAGTTATAACTTAGCTATTATAAAGTAGGAGGCCCTATAAAGCTAAGCGATTAAGGTAAGGAGGAGAAGACTAGTCTAGCCTGTATAAGACTATAGGGACTCTTAGACCCGCCTCTCTTAATTACTTAAATCTTAGTTACTATTTAGTGGACTAAGTAACAATAAGGGGTAGGTATATAAAGAGAGAAGGGAAATAGAGGTACCTAGAGCGTTCTAGGTAATATTACCTTCACTTAAGAGTGGAAATAGTCTATTTATAGCCTATATAGGCTCTCTTATACGCCTATATCTATTTATACCTCTCTTAACCTTCTACCCTCTCTCCTTTATACTATACCTAGATAGCTAACCTTTCCTCTTTATTATAACTTTAACCTTTAATCCTTTAAGTAAGACTTAGATTATTCTTTAATATCTCTCCTACTATTAGCGCCTTCTTTAGAGCCTCTTCTCCCCTTCTTTAGCGTACTAATCACATAGCATTCGAACACTTAACTCTCTCATTAGACCGTTAAAATATCTAGACCTTAATGTTAGCTACTACTAAAGCCTCCTATTATATAGCTAAATCCTAGTTCTATAGTTCCATCTAGTAAAGGGCAGAAGTATAGTGCTCCCAATACTAACACTGTTAATAATTAATCTATAGTGCTAGTGCGACATCTAAATAAGCTAAAGGAAGTAGCGCTTAAAGTAGCTATTAACGCTATTAATTAGGAAAGTCTTCTAAAGGTTGAGCGTTTCCTAAGTAGCCTCGACGAGAAATACTAATAGATAGGCGAGTAGCGCGACGCCCTAGCGGAGAGAGTTTACAAACTCATAAAACATTACCTACTCGCTATTAAGAACTTTAGTAGGTTCAAGGAATTAGAGAAAGGAGTTATAAGACACTACTAAAAGCGCGACTATTAAATAAAGGCTCACATAAACCTTCTTAAGCCTATTACCCGTGTTAACATAATTAGTATCTTTAAGCAGCGATATAAAGAAATAAAAGTCTAAGTCGACTCTAAGCTAAACAAACTTCCTCCCTAGACCTCTAAAGAATTCTTAAATTAGTTAGTCATCCTATATAGTGGAGACTCAACCGCACTCTTCAACGAATACACTAAAATTCGCCAGCACCCAAGATAGTACAACAAGTCGCTGTTATATATACTATAGGTAGCATCGCATAAGATAATCTGCCGACTAGTAAGAATCGAGCATAAGAAAGGCGAGCGCCGTTACTACACTACATTACTGTATATTAGCCCGTCTAACTTTCAAGTCATATAGGATAGATTCCATACTTAGACGAAAGAACAATAAGAAGCGGACAAGAACCTCCTAGATTAGGCATTAGTAATAGCACGCTTTAGCTTTACCAAATAAGCCAGCCTATACTAGATTAGTACTATTCCTCTTAACTATAATAATCTAATCGTATCCGAAGGACGGTTTAACACGGAAATCGCACCCTATATACCGTCTAAGCTATAACGGCAACTTCCAAGTACCCCTACTAAGCCGGTAAGCCACTGTCTAGTTATATATATAGGGACTGGTAAGCTTCCACTACCTATCGTCTCAAGCCTCGCAGGCCTTAGAAACCCGAGCACACCTACTAAACGTCCTAACCCTCGCTAACCCCGAATCACTAACGTCGATTCTCCTTCGCCTTCACCCTCGCCCTAAGGACTGATTACTCTAGTCCCTATATAACCTTAGCAAGGTACTCTAACCGTTCGAGCGAGTTCAGCTGACGCCACTAAGAGGGATTTAATCTAACTCGCTAAACCTAGAGAAGTTTATACTGTGATTAGAAGTAAAGAATGGGTAGAGTAAATAAAGAATAACCTAATCGATATTAGAGGCGTTAAGAAGCGAGCGCGACCTATAACCACGACCCCTAGCGGCCCTATCACTACGCCATAGCTAAGAGTCAAGAAGCTAAAGATCTCTAAATACTTCTACAGCATTAAGGTTAGTTAACAAATTATAGATTAGGGAATATGTGTTGCAAGTCTAACAGGCGTTCCTTTCTTACCCGGATTGATTATAGGCGAGCTGGCCGCGGATAAGCTAATAGCTAGGCTAAATCCGATCCCAAATCCGAGTGAGGCTGTTAAATTTGCCTAGTCGATGATCTAGCGATACGTCGAGTAAACGAATTACGCTAAAGAGATGCCCCTCCTAAGCGAAGAAGACGCTAAGGGGTACTACTAATTCGGAATGGATATAATGATTAATGCGCTGTCCCTAATTGCACGAAATCTTCCTAGGACCTATCTAGCCGCCTATATTTATATAGCCGAACAGGGAATCAAGTTACACCTTAACGGGATTTAGCGGTTTATTGCAGAATTTGAGGATCTGATGAGAGGACTAGAAGGTCTAATTGAACGATGGGAGCGGGAACTAGGTATAGGAGGCTACTATATCCTGCCCGGTCACTCGGACTACTATAGTGTCGATGTTTCTTCTAATAGCTTGAAGTTAGCACTTATTAGTCCGGATAGCGACAGTTAGGTGACCGATTCCTTCATTGATACGGGCATTGCAGCACGACGAAAGGAAAACTATATAGGCTGCAAGGTTATTTCTAGCGCCCTACTTTGTTCCTAGGTACGTAATTATAAACGCTAGGGTAGTATAATTAATTTTAAAGCTTAGGGAGACAAGAGAGACTTTATAAGACGTCTTATAATATTTAACAAAGACCTTACTAGCAGAGGTATGTATTAGCTAATCTTCATCGCTAATACTATAACGCAATCCTACTTAGTTGTTAATTCGCAACCTAGCCGTGGCGAAAACATTTAAATTACAATCGACCTATTCGTCAAGTGGGCGAATAAGAACATTTTTAGCATCCCAGCCCGTGAGATCCTTCTAGAATTAAATCCCTAAATTAATAGGAATAGCTATGGGATCTAGGTGATCAAAAACGCGGTTGCAATTATAAACATAGAGACGTACGAATAGCGCCGCCTCTAGCAAGCCCTCACCTTGGTCACCGTTAATGTCGAAGATCGGTATCAGATTACCTATAACATTTTCTAGAAAGTCAAAAGCGATTCGAGGCCCGCAAACCTAGTAACTACTAGCAGCACTAGAAGTTCGCTAGTCGCCGTCGGCTCGCAGGCATTGCTAGCTAGGCAAGTTAATAATTTTATCACTAAGGTGCGCAAGACTACACGAACAGGTAAGGAGTATTAATAGGGGGGGAATCTAGTGTAAGAGGGAGAGAGAGAGCGAGTACTTTGCTTTTATTATTTGAGCGAGGACGTTAAAGAAGCGAGCGATAATAGGAGGGATGTAATAGGGTTACTGAGCTTGGTGGTGTAAGGCTAATATATACCTATATAAATTACATAGCTATATTACTGCGTTCTAATTAGTGGAGGGTATCTTAGCATAGGGCTGCGCGTTCATGCTTCATTACCATAGATTACTACATATTCAACAGAAAAAAATATGCTACAGTATACAACACAGTACGCTGTACACGGCGGCACGATAATAGACAATTAATTAAACTACTACCTATATAACACCGTTAAGATATAGGCGTTACACACTACACGAAGAGGCATAGCCTACCGTCCTCCGAGTTAAAGCCACTTAGCCCTAAAGCCTTACCCTAGTTTAATAGCTCTTACTTTTAAGATAGAGATATATAAGTAAAAGGTAAGAGAATATATAGTAATATATACTAGTTCTCTACTATACTCTAAATATTTATAACTATAATATAAAATAATACTAGATAGAGATATAGCTAGACTTATAGTTAGCTCTATCTAGTATTACCTAAGTCTAAATTTATATTAGTCTCTAGTTCTCCCTCTTCTTTATTATTTATATTATTAATAGCTATTCTTCTTAGTTTACTACTATTACTACTATCTACCTATAGTAGAGGATTAACTCTTAATTATCTCTTATAGTCACTTTTTAGTAAGACCTCCCTAGGAGTAATTATCTTAACTTAACTAAAATGTCATTATAAGTATATTATCGCTTAACTATAATTTTATAGTAAGGGTACTATAGCCTAACTAGAATTTTATAGCAATTTCTATAACCTATTTATTAAGTTCCTAAGATCTCTTCTCTAACTTAGGTATAGTGCTATTCTATTTATTAGGTATATCTATAATTAGGTATAGCCTATAGATATTACCTTTAAGCCTATAAACTAGGCTTACCCTTATTATCTTTTTAATAATAGGGTATATAGGCCCTAATAGCTTTATAATCCCTTAAAGATTATTACTCTAGATATATATATATCTTTATTTTCTTAGCTCCTTAGCTAAGGCACTAATAGATACCTCTTCCTTTATAGTATACTTATATTTACTTATTAGTGTAGCTAACTATAGAGTAGCGGGAGAAGGAGTTAGTGCTATAGTCACGAGGCTACCCCCCTACCTATACTCTAGCTTTCTTCTTAATAGCTATAACCTAGTAAATAGATTAAGAATAGAGAATAGAAGGAGGTATAGTAGAAGCTCTAGCGCTAGGGGTATAGAGTCGCTTAGCTCTAAGCTATAACTTTAACCTAGTCCCCCTCTCTAGGTTACTAGATAGCTTTTAATACTTAATACTAATAAGTACTATAAATATACTCTCTCTAGCGAACTTCTACTTAGGACTAATACGCTAACTAGTATAGAAATAGAGTAAAGTTATAGATAGCTTAGTAAGCTATCTTTAGAAATTTCCTTATATACTAAGGTAGACTAATATACTAGTAGCTAAGTAAATATAAAGAAAGTTAATAAAGTACTTTATAAAGTTAGCTAACTAGAGATAGCTAGACTAGGATTATTAGTTAGCTTTTAATAGTGATTATAAGTACTAACTTATACCTTTAAAGTTCTCTCTCTAGGAGTACTTTAACTAATTAGGGAATTTCCACTTCTACCTACTTAGCTTATTTCTTCGCGGGCTAGGTATTTAGTTATTACTAGAGTCTTTTAGGTCGCTCTTATAGTCTTCTAATAATAGTAAGAAAGCTCTAACTTAGTTACCTTAATATAAACTTCTTAACTTAGTTAATAGAGACTATAAATAAATAGCTTAGATCCTTCCTAAGTATAATTAATAAATAGTGAGGCCTTAACTATCTTAATAATATTTCTAATTAAAACTAGTTTATAATTATACTTATCGCTAAAGTAGAGCTTATTACTAATTAGGTAAAAGGTTATATCCTCTAGATTACTATATATTATATCTATTAAAAGGATAGACTAGTTCCACTTAATCCTAATCTAGAGGGTAGTCTATAAATATCACTAGATATTACTATTTATTATTCTTCTTAGGTAGTAGTTAGTATTATAGAAATAAATAATATTATTCTCCTAGTTTCTACCTATAACTATTACTATACAATCTAATTATTAACCTTAATAACCTTAAAGGTAGCCTCTAGAGCGGTGTTTAGATTATATAGAGGCTAATCCTAGACCCTCTAGTGATTAAATCTAAGCGCTAGATTAAGTATATAATCTACTATAGTAATTCTAGTTATCGCCTTAAAGATTTTAACTCTTAGAGAGCTATTACTATTTTTAAGGAACCCTTAGAAACTAAAATTATTATATTTGAAAATATTATACCTATCTTAATAGATATTATATACACACTACTTAATTAGATACTAGATAATAGGAACTTAATAGATAACTATCTTATTACCGCTAATATACCTAGCGAGCTATAGTAAGTTGTTAAAATAAACACTATAAATAGCGTAGAAGTTTTAGAAGTAGTTAATAATATTATCTTAGAGACTATCTATCTAATATTATAACGCTAGATAGTATACCTTAAGGAAATTTTATAATCTAGATTAATAGGTAGGTGTTTTTAGTGGTATATATACCTTCTATAGGTAAAGAGAGCGACTTATATTATTCGCTTAAGTTTATCTTAAAGGGTTACCTACTTAATTACTATAAGATAATATCCTAGCCTTTTATTATCTCCGCGGTGAACTATAATATACTAGAGCGGACTCCTATAATTTATAGCGAGTTAATAGATACTTTTATCTATAAAGCCCTAGTTATCTATATTAAGAGAATTAAAAAGAATAATTAGGGATTCTTCTATTACTATTATAGTATATAGCTAATATTAAGGTCTTATATATAGAGTGTATTTATCCTTCTTATAGCGGCTAGGCTAGAAAAACTAACACTCCTTATACTAGATCGCTAGCGATAAGCTATAGAAAAGGTTATTAAGATATTAAGGTTCTAGAGGTAAGAGAGGCTAGCTAGACCACTAAGATAGCTAAAAGTGAAATACTATAAACCTAAGTATATTAGAAATCGTACTAGTTCTATTCCTTAAGGGGGATATAGATAATAATAACTACTCTTTAAAGTTCTTAAGGGTTATAGATATAGATAGGCTAGTTTATAATACCCGCTTCTTTAAGTAGCTAGGCCGCTTTAGAGACCTTATACTAATCTAGACCTCTTAAGTTCTCCCTCTAGGAGTATAGTTACTAATTTAGGAATTTCTACTTTCGTTATTTATCTTTAGTAAAAGCTTTAACTTCTATATACTTCTTAACTACCTATAATAGCTAATATTCCTTATACTAGGGTGGAAATAATTTTAGGAATAAAGATATAATAGAGTTAGTAATAACTATTTTCTCTATTATAAATATAATTTATTAATTATATAAAGAGTTTCTAGTAGTGATATAGTCCCTAAGTTAGTATAATAGTCTTAAGTTATTAATATTACTACTATTTTCTAAGTAATATACCTAATAGTGAAGGAATTAAGTATAGCTAAGGATATACTATTAATAGTCTATTCGCTCTTAATACTCTTAGTGCTACTCTAATACTTTAGTTCTATATAGCTCTTTTCCTTATTTCTAGAAGCTTAATTTAAATATACTAAGGTAGACTGATACACTAGTAGCTAAGTTAATATAAATAAAGTTAATAAAGGACTTTATTAAGTTAGCTAACTAGAGATAGCTAGACTAGTATTACTTATTAGCTTTTAATAGCGATCGTTATCTATACTAGTAACTCTTCTATTTATTTATAGTTATCTAGACCTAGATTAACTTAGTAGTAATTAGGATCCGCACTAGTATAATAGCCACTATAGATTAGCTTTTTAGGTCTAGGATTTAGAATTAAATATACTATCTATCCTTTATAACTAATCTCCTAGTCTCTACTTAATAAGAATATAGCTACTTAATCCTACTAGCTATAAGTAGGTATATTAGGCTATATATTTATAAATACTAAAGTATTAGGTGCTACTAGGGTAATAGTAATTATATTTTAGCCTTATTAATATAGTAAGATATAGTCTCCTCTTATTATATCTATTCTTTCCTATTATTATTCTTTTAATAGCCTAGGGATTAAAGTTAAAGGTGAATATTATCTTAAGTCTAGCTATATATACACCCTATAAAGTATTACTAGCGCTAGTAAATATATCTCTAAATATATACTTCTACTTCTAATAGTTATAGTGTTACTTAATATAACTACTACTAAGAGTGCTATTTACTTCTCCTCGCTATAGTCTCCTAGCTTTAGTGTCAGCGATTTAAAATTAAATACACTATTTATCCTTTAGGATAAATCTCCTAGTCTCTACTTAATAAGAATATAGATACCTAATCCTACTAGCTACTATAGCTTCTAGTAGATTTAGTGTTTTTATACCTAGGTACCTCTTCCTTAGGTAACTAGTTAATACCTAAGTATTTAACCTCCTACTTAAGGAAGGAGGTATCCTAAAGGATATAACCTTCTTTATTACTATTACTATTCTTAGTATTCCTAAGAAAGTAGATTATTTAAGATCTATAACTCTTAGTGGTGAGGTAGGGTATTATCTAGGAAGACTAATTTAGTGCTATTTACTATAAGGTGTTTCTATAGTAATATCGCTATCTAATTAGCGAAAGTATAGTTATATATAACTATTAGTGGTAACTAGTTAGGATCTTTAACTATAACTATATTATTAATATTTCTATAATAGCTAAAGAGGGTAATACTACCCCTCCCCCTTTACTTTAATAGGAGTAGCCTTCTTCCTTAGAG
Organism: Phialophora expanda; assembly: GCA_016109585.1. Taxonomy (NCBI): domain Eukaryota; kingdom Fungi; phylum Ascomycota; class Eurotiomycetes; order Chaetothyriales; family Herpotrichiellaceae; genus Phialophora; species Phialophora expanda. Next base: position 11,607 of record JADWPR010000043.1, on the reverse strand, counting down.
CTGTTTTAATCTTCTTAGCTAGAGTATTATAACGCGACTAGCCTTATTAATAAATAGGGCTTTAATAGTATTAGTAATAGGAGTATAGACTTTTAGCTAAACTACTAATACTAGAGTTATATATACTATAATAGCTTCCTTTAGTATAGCTTCTCTAGCTTATATTAGGAGTTCTTTAAACTTAGCTTTTACTTTATTATTAAATTCAGTATTACCTTTATATTAATAGTACATCTTATAAAGTTCCGTAAAATCTTTAAGGTTAGGTTAGGGGTCTCTAAGGCCTACTTCTATTTCGCTAATAAGCTATAAAACTCGACGACCAATTAATATCTTTACTAATACTTATATAACACGCTTATTAGGAACGAGTTCTATATTATAAGTATATTCACACTAGTAATTTTTATAGATAATAGTAGTATAAATATAATAGCTAGAGGAATTACCCCTAACTACTATACTTAATTAGACTACCTTACCTTATCTAGTACCTTAAAGTTATATAGTATCTATATAAGCACACTCTCTAGCTACTATTAAAGTACACTATAGGATTATATTAGTTAGTTTAATTATATAGATCTAGCTATCTTAGTGGTTATCTTATAAGGTACTAGTAGGGCTAGGTATTCCTTAGTCGCGCTATTAGTCACTTCTAAGTTTACCTTATTATCTAAAGTATTATCTAGGCTTCCTCTACCTTTAGTGTCTTTATATTAATTATCTCTATTTAAGGTAAGTTACTAGGTCGACTAATTAAGAGGAGGACCCCTAGCGCCTTAGTAGGGTATTAGGGTAGTAGTAGAGTAGCTCTAATCACACCTCGCGCTATCGCCTTAGTTATAGTTAGGCTTATTATTATTACTCTTACTATTACTATTAGCGGCCTTTTAGACTTATAGTATACGAGTTAATAGTAGTATTAGAGCGAGCTTAGTCTCTAAGTTTAATAATATTTCTATATTACACCTAAGCCTATATTAGGTTATTATCTCCCTTATATAGTATCACTATTAGCGGCCTTTTAGACTTATAGTGTATAAGTTAATAGTAGTATTAGAGTGAGCTCGGTCTCTAAGCTTAATAGTGTTTCTATATTATATCTAAGCCTATATTAAGTTATTATCTCCCTAGCTATCACTATTAGTAGCCTTTTAAACTTATAGGGTATAAGTTAATAGTGGTATTAGAGCGAGCTTAATCTCTAAGCTTAATAGTATTTCTATATTATCTCTAAGCCTATATTAAGTTATTATCTCCTTAGCTATTACTACTAGTAGCCTTTTAGACTTATAGGGTATAAGTTAATAGTAGTATTAAAGCGAGCTTAGTCTCTAAGCTTAATAGTATTTCTATATTATATCTAAGCCTATACTATTACTATTAGTAGTACTAAAGGCCTTACTATTAGTAAGCTCCTCTATAAGTACTTACACCCTCTTTATAAAGTAGGGTGTTATACTAGGTATCTATATATAGGCTTCTTGTCTCTATAGGTGTCTACCTTCTAGGTTCTAGTCCCTATTACTAGTACTATTATTTATACTAGGTTATTATTCTAGGCTTATAGTTCCTATCCCTAATAGTATAGGGTTTAGCTAGCTAGGTAGGTAGCTTAACTCTATTTATCGCCCTCTATAGTAAGGATTACCTTTAGTGTTTATAATTAGGTAACCTAGTGTACTATTACTAGTTAACACTACTCGCTCTACCTTTTCTTAGCCCTAATCGCTATTAGAGGAGGTAGCTCGCTTTAGGGTAAGCTTATTTTATAGGGGGTTTTTAGTTAAGTAGCTAATATAGTTATCCTAGGGGTAGCCTCTCTAGCCCTAGTATTATTAGGGGAAGGGGGTATCCTATTAGGTAGTATCTCTACCCTTAGTGATAGCCTAAAGAGGGGGTTAGTATTAAGGGTTTTAGGTAGTATAGTAGTTATTTATCTACTACTCTATAGACTATAAGGAACTTATTTAGTGTAGGGATATTATAATACTTACTATATCTAGCTAGTAAGTATAATAGAGGTTATACTATACTACTAGTAAAGGGTTACTATAATATATATAATATATTATTATATCTTAATCTAAATATATAGAAGGAAGATAAGGGAGGAGGGATATTATATAGTAATAGGTATTAACTCTTAATAGAGGAGTAAATAGCGCTAGCTATTAGTAAGGGAAGTAAAAGAGTTATTAGTAGGGGAAGTAAAAGAGTTATTAGTAGAGGAAGTAAAATAGTTACTAGAAAGGGGAGTAAATAGTACTAGCTATTAGTAAGAGAAGTAAAAGAGTTATTAGTAAAGGAAGTAAAAGAGTTATTAGTAAAGGAAGTAAAAGAGTTATTAGTAAAGGAAGTAAAAGAGTTATTAGTAAAGGAAGT
>JADWPR010000042.1:46456-63439 GCA_016109585.1 Phialophora expanda | reverse complement strand
CTGCACGGTATCTGCTCTGCAGCTCGATTCCGCGGCAGGGCTGTATCAAAGTCTCCTTTGACTTCGACCTATCGGGGATGGCGATTGACGGCCTATTGTGTGACAATATATGGACCATGATGGTTTGTACAATATCCAAAGCATCGAGCATGGAGATACCAATAAGGCCAAGGGAAGAGATTGTATCAACAGCTTAGACGAAGCGATTTTGTGTCTAGGTTGATTGTGTGCACTCACACTCTGCCCAGCTGTGTGTAGCAGTGGCTGGTTGCAGAAACTAGAATGATGGTGTGCATGTGTCACGCTGGTGGTAGGTGGTGGGTGGTGGGTGGTCTCTCGCGGCGTGGGTACACCACCACACCTGGCTGCAACCACTTCCACGCGTCGTTTTGTGTAGCTCCGCAGACAGAAAAGTGGTGGTGGTGGTGGTTCCGTAGACCGAAAACCAGGTGTGGTGTGTTGCAACGCACACAAGAGGTAACCAGGCAACCAGTCAGTAAGTGAATATCCCAATCTTCACTGTCCCGCTTTCCAGGATTCACGGGATCAGAAATCCAGGCTTGATATATTGCTGACGCCAGTTTCTTCTCAACAATCATTGCTGGGGACAGTAGGACCGACCCCAGCGCGCTAATCGATGCCGGTCGGCTGCCTGATTCATTGCTTCTGCAGATGTTTCTAACCTATGCCGCTCTGAGATAGTCAGCACTGGAAGTCCTACTGTTCGATCCCCATGCTTTTTTTTGCCAGTTGAAAAACAACTGCCTGTGAATATCAGCAAGTGAATATCCCAATCTTCACTGTCTCCGATTCACGGGATCAGAAATCAAGGCTTAATATATTGCTGACGCCGGTTTCTTCTCAACAATCACTGCTAGGGACAGTAGGACCGACCCCAGCTCGCTATTCGATGCCGGTCGGCTGCCTGATTCATTGCTTCTGCAGATGTTTCTAAACGATGCCGCTCTGAGATAGTTACCACTGGAAGTCCTACTGTTCGATCCCCCATGCCTTTTTTTTCTGGTTGGCTCGGTGCAGCATCGGGGTATCTGCTGGTTCGATTCCGAGCGGTGGAAGCAACTAGCAGTGAGTCCTCCATTTTTTTTGGAGGGGTTTGTATTCTCCGCTGAAGCGGACCACGGTCTGATCATAGACGACATCATGTACATGATGCCAGGGAAGATCAAAACGCTGTCCGTGAACGCACTCAACTAGGTGGTGGACAACTTGGAAACTTGGGCTACGCTGCACCACGCTACACCGCGTGAGACCACCCACCACCCGCCACCAGCGCAACACATGCACACCATCACTCCAGTTTCTCCAACCAGCCACTGCTGCTACACACGACCAGGGCATTCTGGAAGGTAATAACGTGCGTGCCCGGCTCGCGCACCTCGGCCGGCGCGCCCTTATCTGCCACCACGGCCTCCCCGAACTCGGAAACCGCCCGAATTTAGAGAGGTTGAGCTGCTGCTGTTCTCCGTTGGGCATAAGTACGGCTGGTACCGAGGCAACCTAGAGTACTCATGCTACGGGAGATGCAGCTTCAGTTGGAAAGGCTGGAACAAGCTGCTGTATAGCTGCAGCAGCAGAGGTGGTAGTGGTCTAATATAGCTGTAGTAACAGAGGTAGTGGTGGTTTGGTTGCACAAACCAGAACAAGCTGTTATGTGGCTGTAGCAGCAGAGATGTGGTGTGGTTGTAGCAGAGTGTGGTGGTGTGGTGTGGTGTGGTGTGGTCACAGAGGTGGTGTCATGGTGTACCCACGCGGCACCACGCTCGGCCACGACCACCAGATCCCAATTTTGCCTTCTGCACCACCACACCTGGCTGCAACCGCACCCACTGGTCATTTTCTTGTTTACAACGATGAACATGCTCTCTAGTGTCTTCCGCTCATGAGTCAAATGTCATCATTCTCGTGATGGGAGAGCACATTTCCAAATCCTCCCGGGACGACCCGCTGGCCGCCTACAGGCGCGAGGCAATCCTCCATCTTCCAAGTGGCTAAGATGAGTGCAATCGCAGAATACATTGATAGAACTAACGTTAATACAGCCCCTGGCCCCCTTCACCACGTCGTGCCCTTGTTCATCATGCTGGAAGGCCCCGTCTGTATGTTCAAACACTTCGGTCATCAAGCCTGTTGATCTTCTGTGGTGTGGCCTAGTCAAGTTTTTGAAATCAATAGAGAGGAACAACTTGTTTCGGTCTGCGTAACCGCCACTGGTGGTCGTCGCAACCATGGTGATGACGCTCGATTCAACAACATCCTCTTACTTAAGTCGTCTATCCCCGCCTCCTTCGTTGCAACTACTATCCGCAACCCACTATCTACGGTCCACCTGTCTCACGAACCACATCAGACAAATCACACTGGTGACCGCCCGCCCCAGCGGAGAGGTCCTCCCTTGTTCTTCTAAGCACCCGAAGAGATCTAAGTACCTTATCTACGGTCGACCCCGGCACAAGCTCAACCAGAACACTTAACAACAACTCATGCTACGGGAGATGCAGCTCCAGTTGAGGCAGCAAGAGATGGCGATGAGAAGTCGGGGTGGTAGAAGGCCTTCACACAACCGTCATCAAGACTTGATGATGACGACGAGGGCCACCAGGACGAGTACTAAAACGGCAAGTGGAGGGGCACAATTGTACGCGTCCTCGGTGTTTGCGATGAGGTCTTCGATGGGTATTCGGACGGTGGGTGTGTGCGGCACCCTGGATTCTGAAAGCTCATCTTGACCGGCGTGAGCCGTCCGATCTTGTTCTATTTTGCTTAGGGCGCTCTCGGCTAACGCAACTAAAGGATCCCCGTCCTAATGGCAGACCATCGCCACCAAAGGTCGAATTCTACAGGCGAGAAGAACGGTATTGCACACACGTGTGGAAGATCCCTGACGGCGCCGTGACGGGCCTCTGGGCAGAGACAATCGATGGCAGGGCCGATGTGCGGAGGGTAACGGACGAACCCGATGTTTCGAACAGTTCTGACGAGTTTCTCTTTGTCCTCCCCACTCAGACGGCCATCAGCAGAACCCTAAAGAGTATACTGTACGTCGTACAGCATCACGACTCGCTCCTTGAGGGAAAGGTTGCTCGTGGTTTGACGCAGTCCAGCCTGTTCGATTGATACGGGTGGTATAGAGCAGCTATCAACTGAAGCTGCAATGCGAAGTGTACACGATGGCGGAAACAATCAAGTGGTCCAGTCTGAGAAAAGACGACGCCCACAGATGAACCCGACATGGACCTGAACAGACGTCGACCTGCCTTTCCAAGATCAAATCAGCCACGTCAATGCTTATGCATCTATTCCATACGCATGGGATCTCATAGCCAGGCGCAGCTGTCAGCTGTGCACATGAGCACAGGAAGCTGGTTCATACGACGCTGCTACATTTTGATAACTGAAGGATCCCCGTCCCAATGGCAGAATATCGCCACCAAAGGGTCCTTATATTCAATCGGGCCCCCTTCCCAATGGCAGACCATCGCCACCAGGACGAGTACCAAACTGGCCAACGCAACCAATAGATCCTTACATGCAATCGGGCACTCGTCCCAATGGCAGACCATCGCCACCAAAGGATCCTTACATGCAATCGGGCACACGTCCCAATAGCAGACCAATGGATAAAATGTCCTGGGAGTTGAGATTATCCCACACGCCGTCCGTCGCCAGAACAAGCACATCGCCGTGTCAGAGCTAGGGTCCTCATCTTCAAGTGTGGTTTGGTTGAGCTTGGTTGTGGGCTGGTTGTTCTCTTGGGTTGTACCTTCTAATGATAAATCTGTATCTTGTGTACTTGAAGAGGTGTCTGCGGCGGATGAGTCGATTGGGACTGGCGGGGATAGTTCGCACAATCAACAGAGAGGAACAACTTGTTTCGGTCTGTGTAACTGCCACTGGTGGTCGTCGCAACCATAGTGATAACGCTTAATTCAACAACGTCCTCTTGAGTCGTCTATCCCTGCCTCCTTCGTCGCAATTACCATCCGAAACCCGCAACCCACTGTCTATGGTCCACCTGTCTCACGAACCACATCAGACAAACCACACCAGTGACCGCCCGCCCCAGCGGAGACAACAAATACAAGTACGGCTGGTACCGAGGCAACCTGGAGAACTCATGCTACAGGAGATACAGCAAGAGATAGCGATGAGAAGGCCTCCACACAACCCTCATCAATGACGATGAGGGCCACCAGGACGAGTACCATACCAGCTAACGCCACCAAAGGATCCCTACATACAATCGGGCCTCCGTCCCAATGGCAGACCATCGCCACCCCGTCGCACGCATGTGATGCGATACGATGGATAAAATGTCCTGGGAGTTCGTCCGTCGCCAGAACAAGCACATCGCCGTGTCGGAGCATGTGGTCTCTGCCAGGTCGGCGCGGTCACTCTCTATATCCTCTTGTACCCGAAGATGTCATTGTCCGGATCAACCAGCGTACTCGCAAGACTCTGGATGAGAACAACCGAGCCGAAAGCGACGTGGGCGACGTTAAGAAAGGTCCTGGTCGAGGCAAAAGAAGCAAGTATGCACATTCGTATCAGGTGGACCTGGACGATGCTGGTCCAGCTGGGACAGAGGAAAAATGGCGCATTTCAAACACCCAATTTACGTCGTCGCGCGGCCACTCCGACTTCCAACCCGCCACAACCACTCCAGAGTTCTCAGATACCGTTACCCCTCCCTACTGCAACACGACATCTCAACAAGTCCAAGAAGACAATCTGGTAGGCGGTGGGCTGGAAGCCATCCCGTCATCAAGACTTTAATGATGATGACGACGAGGGCCACCAGGACGAGTACCAAACCGGTCAACGTAACTAAAGGATCCTTATATGCAATCAGGCCTCCGTCCCAATGGCAGACCATCGCCACTAAAGGATCCTTACATGCAATCGGGCACTCGTCCCAATGGCAGACCCTCACCACCAGGAGGGCCGTCATCAAGACTTGATGATGACGAGGAGGGCCACCAGGACGAGTACTAAACCAGCCAACGCCACCAAAGGATCTGTCGGAGCATGTGGTCTGCCAGGTCGGCGCGGTCGGGCTTGTCGTTTAGAGGTAACCCGCCAAAGATCATTGCTTGAGCGAGGATCTCCGGCGGCGTGAGGGACATTTGATAGGGAGTATTGAAGGCGTGCGTTTGCGGATTCGAGTAGTGGTGGACGGTGCCAAACCGGCCAACGCCGCCAAAGGATCCTTCCTTATGCGTAATCGGGCCTCCGTCCCAATGGCAGACCATCACACCAGGACGAGTACCAGACTGGCCAACGCCGCCAAAGGATCCTTATACGAAATCGGCCCCCCGTTCCAATAGCAGACCCTCCACACCAGCTGAAGAAGTCGCTGTGGCAAACTTCGAGAATCTCCGGCATAACAACGTCTCTCCAACAATTGATGGCAGCGAGGCTCCCGAAGCCCATGCCGAGCGTGAAGATCCTCGTCAAGCTGAACAAACCAATGCGAAAGACCACGGTCTGCAAGAGTCGTCGTCCGATCGTGACAATGTCTCATCCTCGACTGCCACGAGACTCTAAGCTGAGATACAGAAGGGTCTGAAAACAGTCCAAGATGTCCTTGGATTTCTGCCTTCTGCTCTCGACAGCGACGACGATAGCCCGCTTTCTTCTGTCCTACCTTCGGTGTAGAGTACACCGCGAGGTTGTGGCAGAAAGACAATTCAAGATGTGCTGTACTAAGAGGGCCGTCATCAAGACTTTGATGATGACGACGAGGGCCACCAGGACGAGTACCAAACTGGCCAACGCCGCTAAAGGATCCTTACACTTATTCGGGCCCCCGTTCCAATGGCAGACCTCTTCACTAGGAGGGCCGTCATCAAGACTTTGATGACGACGAGGGCCACCAGGACGAGTACCAAACGTCCTAACGCTACCAAAGGATCCCCCGTCCCAATGGCAGACCACCGCCACCAAAGGATCCATGTCGGCATTTGCCTGGCTCTCCATGATAGCGGACAAGGATGTCTACCGCCAGCGCAAGTTAAAACGATCAGGGATGTAGCGTGTGGCAAGGACGGAGTAAGCTGAGTATCTATGTCGAAAGTTCATCCAACTGGGTTCCTGGGTGGTTGGCAGTATCGTAAGAGCAAGGCGAGATAGAAGGTCTGGTGATGGCTAGACAAGCTTACACGCAATCAGGCCCCCGTCCCAATGGCATCGCCACCAGGACGAGTACCAAACCGGCCAACGCCGCCAAAGGATCCTTAATGCAATCGGGCACTCGTCTCAATAGCAGACCATCACCACCAGGAGGAATGCCAGCAAGACTTTGATAATGATAACGAGGGCCACCAGGACGAGTACCAAACCGGCCAACGCCGCCAAAGGATCCTTATATGCAACCAGGCCCCCGTTCCAATGGCAGACCATCGCCACCAGGACGAGTACCAAACTGGCCAACGCCGCCAAAGGATCCTTCCTTATACGGAATCGGGCCTCCGTCCCAATGGCAGACCCTCACCACCAGGAGGGCCGTCATAGCCCGCGGACCCGCCCACCGACGTAGAGTTCGAATGACACCACGCGGACCGCTACAGCCACGAGCACCACCTCCGCCTCTCTACGCCCGAGCCATCCAGACGATTCAGGAGGCCACTCAGACTGCGCGCATGGATATCTTCATCGCTGTCACGGAACGGGTCAGATTCGACGAGGCTACGTGACAAGGCTGATTGGCTGCACGTGACCAAAAAGTCTTGGCAGCCGGCGCGCATACCATCAACCTTGGCGGAAGGCTGTCTATATCTAGGGCAGGACGTGGTCGACCTTTCCACAGGTTTCCTTCTCTCTTTAGTTTAGTCTCATACCTTTGAGCAGCGTTTGCCCTGCATCTCTATTCATCGGTGTGCCGTGCCGTCACAGTACCAAACCGGCCATCGCTACCAAAGGATCCTCATACACAATCAGGCCCCCGTCCCAATGGTACCTCGCAAGGTTTCCGGTTCCAGACGGACTACACCTCGCAGAGACGACGATGATCGCCGCCGATCTCGCAGCCCTGTCGACCGGGACCGTGACATGAAGGACGACCGAGACCGCCGTGATGATGACCGCGATGCCGGTGCAAATGGAGACGACCGCAAAGCCCTACGGTTGCAGACGGATCACACCTCGCAAAGCCCACGGTTGCAGACGGATCACACCTCGCAAAGCCCACGGTTGCAGACGGATCACACCTTACAAAGCCTCCGGTTGCAGACGGACTACAACTTGCAAAGCCTCCGGTTGCAGACGGATCACACCTCGCAAAGCCCACGGTTGCAGACGGATCACACCTTACAAAGCCTCCGGTTGCAGACGGACTACAACTTGCAAAGCCTCCGGTTGCAGACAGATCACACCTTGCAAAGCCTCCGGTTGCAGACGGATCACACCTCGCAAAGCCTACAGTTGCAGACGGGTCACACCTCGCAAAGCCTCCAGTTGCAGACGGATCACACCTCGCAAGGCCTACGGTCCCAGACCTCGCAAGGCCTACGGTCCCAGACCTCGCAAGGCCTCCGGTTCCAGACGGATCACACCTCGCAAAACCTCCGGTTGCAGACGGATCACACCTCGCAAAGCCTACGGTTCCAGACGGGTCATACCTCGCAAGGCCTACGGATCCAGACAGATCACACCTCGCAAGCCTCGCAAGGCCTACGGTTCCAGATGGGTCACACCTCGCAAGGCCTACGGTTGCAGACGGACTACACCTCGCAAGGCCTACGGCTGCAGACGGACTACACCTTGCAAGGCCTACGGATGGATCCCTTAGGACATCCAGGAAGAAGAATATCTCAACCGATACCGCCGAAGCCATGAGCTCCGTCTTTGCATACGGCGCCCGTGGATTCCAGAGATCGAGCTATCCGGCGAGGTCGTGGTGGCAGGCGAGTTGAACCAGGCACCAAACGAGGCACCCCGGCAGCCTCTATACCCAAAAACTCAGCCTCGCACAGCCGCGGGGTGGCAGCAGAGGCATTGGTATGAAGGCCTTGTGGCAAATAAGCCCCCCGGTGGCAACAGGCATTATTGTGGCGGTATTCGGCGTCTCCTTGTACCCTCCATTGTGGTGTAATGCATCAGCTGAGGCGCCTTCTGTGGTATGGAAAGAGGGCTGAAGGCCTCTGTAAACAAGCACAACGGCAGTGCTCGAGTTGCGCATAGATGTATGACCCAAAATAGCACCTCGGTTCAACAGATCAGGAAAGCCAAACCTCAGATAAGCGCAGATCGATACGCAGGCGCTCGAGTGCATGAGAGAAAGAGCATCCTTCTCTCATCCTTCGAGTCCTGTATGTCTCGGGAAACCTAGTTTGGGAATACTATTACTATTGTCACGTCCTGCCTATCCATCCCCAACAGCCCTCCCCATCGTCGACAGAAGCGAGAGCAAATCCCTGTGATGGTCTGATCCGCCGTGTCGTCCAACGTAGGAACCCGTTCTCGAGCGGTGAAGAAGCAGAGTCCGTCCACCCTTGGGGGGAGATATCGCACCCTGATCAGACTCAGACCCAGACCCAGACCCAAAGAGGCACGGGTTAGAAAAGCCTGAGTGGCGAGATCGGGATGTGAGTGAACTTGATACACATGATTGGGAAGTGAAGCTTCATGCTGATCATTCATCTCGCCGCCGCAGCCGCAGATCCAACCCCTTTTGATGGGCGTTATACACTTCTCGAACTGAACTCGAATCCTATCGCTCGCAAGGTCTAGCATGCATGGTCTTGACGCAGATACAGATCCCGTTCGCCAATTCACTGACAAGGTACCCTGGAAGCAGGTCGCCGAGTGGATAGAGGACTAAGGGACCTACAAGTTTAGAGACTCTACAGTCAAGAAGGAGGCAATGTCTCGCAGAACTGAAGAAGCGAGGTGCACCGGTCTGAGTGCGTCTACATAGGTATCCCAGGCGAGGTGCACCGGTCTGAGTGCGTCTACATAGGTATCCCAGGCGAGGTGCTCCGGTCTACATAGGTATCCAGGTTGTTTATCCCAGGCTTGGAACTTACGACTGACCCCATATCTGTTCTTTCGACAGGTCTGGTTTGACCGCTTCAATCAGGTAGTTCCCAAGGAGTGTTTGGCACGAGTGGGCGATCGATTCTTGTGCCAGACAGACAGATTGTTCCATTACCTCTTGTGGCAAGAGCATTTCGGGAAAGTGAAGTGAAGTATCTCTCACCAAGCAATAATAAAGATACTATCCTCACTGTGAGATCTTCCGCCTTGTCCACATTACAGTTGAAGCACGTTTTGCCTCTTGTTGCACTGTTCGACCGACCACTTTCCATCAACCGGCTTGGGCCAGCATTACTGTCAAGGAGTTTCTCGCTCGTAAGTCACCACGTACTTACGCCGGGGGTCATGGTGTAGGGCACAATGCTAATAGCCGTTGCAAGTTGCCTCGTGAGTCTGTATCCTCTCCCTTGCCCGTGACGATCTTCAGAGCTCTGACTGGTACTCGTAGTAGATGGTCCTGGCTCATTGGAGCCGCTTTGGCTCGGATGGTATGATTGTCTCTCTCGATTCCTCCTGCCCATCTGATGGGCGTATGCTACGGTGTCCTGTACCTCGATTCCTCCTGCGCGTATGCCACGGTGTCCTGTCCCTCGATTCCTCTCTTCTTGACGACCCGACCGTTTCCGATGACCGTGGCGGAATTATTGGAGCCCGACTTTGCCACGTACAGCGCACGGGCACGTCAAGCACGCGAGGCTCTGACAAGCACACGATGATCTTATTGTCGGCGTGACGCAGCCTTTGTGGCCACGATCGGGAAGGGTGAGGGAAGAGGCGTATAACGTCCGGCACGCCGGCGACAACATATCAAGCTCTCGCCCTATACGAATTGTGCGTAGATGGTCAGGTCTCTTGCTGACGAGATGGACCAGACAGAACAACTTACCACCCATGATTCCAGCAACGCCTTCTGTCTGGTCCGAGAGAATACTTTCCGAACTTCTCCAATCGACCCAGCCTGAATCTTGCTTCAGCAGACGTAAACTGGGAGTGACGAATTCTTAGTCCACTCGGTGATCTCGTCTCACATTTTTTCGATTTCAGCATCGGCATACACAGACGACCACGACGTTGCCATCCAGCTTCCTCAATTCCTCCTCCTCGTCAAGTCTGAACGGCATGTTGAACTATCTTCCCACAGCCACTATCGAGCTTCACGACGATTGTACCCCTCGCTCACTCCTACCTATCTGATGGGCGGATACCACCGTGTACTGTACCTCGATTCCTCTCTACTTAACGACCGGTTCCAAATTCTTAGTCTACTCGATCTCGTCTAACATTGTTTCGATTTTGGCATATACAGACAACCACCACGTTGAAATCCTATCCATCTTCCTCAATTCCTCCTCGTCAAGTCCGAACGGCATATTCAATCCTCTTCCCGCAGCTACCATCGAGCTTCACGACGACAACGATAGCGACCTAACCAAGACTCCATACTACTCCGTACTCCCTGTTTCTCGACGCTGTCTTCAAAAAATGTCATACTCTTCATCTTCAGCCTCAGCCTCTCCACGAGCCTTCGATCGAGCTTCACGACAACAATGATGGCGACTTGCCCAAGACATACTCTTCATCCTCAGCCTCTCCACGAGCCTTCGATTACATACTCGTTGAACTCACGTATATCCGCAGTTCTGCAAAACGGTCCACAGATACAGTGTGACAAGACCAAGACCAAGGGGCATATGGCCGGGCAGAAATACCCTGGCAGCAGGTTCGAAGAAGGCTTTGCCGATGGTTACCAACTACAATCCTGTTGACGCCTCCTTTGGGACGATGATACCAGAGTAGACTCGGAGGAGTGTGCCGCCGCTTCTGTCGGTTGCGGCCCATCGTCAGACTCGGCGGTTCTTCCGTGCATGAGGGATCAGACCATATCCACCGTCATGGCGGCTATGCTTTCGATTCCGCCACAGGGCGTAGCCCCGATGCTGGGGCAGCGAGTCGACGAAGAGCTGGTTTTCTCCAACTACACGGACCGAACGCTCTCTCGGAACTTGGCTCACAAGGTGCGTCGCGCTGAATTGGATCGTATTCTCGTCCGAGTCCGTGCCTGTTTGGCGGTACGAGTATTTCGACGATCGGCCCAACGTGGGTATATCCCCTAGCAGCAAGGCATACCATACCAGCGAGGTGTCGATGGTATTCGGCACGTCTAAACGCGAAGCAGGAGCGAGTGCTTGGAATATTGTCTTGGGGCTTTTCCTGGTAATCGCAGCTCGTGTATTGATGTCGATGTCGCCCGAAACTGACCACGATGACCAGGAATTCCCTTCCATGCCACACACACACACATACTGCCCATGCGGCTCCTCGCCAAGTTCTTCGCCCGACCGACCGACCGTACACAGATATTAGCATGGCATAAGCAGATCCAGGTCGCCGGGACGATTGCTACACGCTATACCTCCCATCGCGGCGCTACGACTCAGCGAGCACCCGTGGGTTGGCCGCACGTTTGCGATCGAAGCACAGGCTCACTGCCGTGTCTTCCGCATCGGTCAGGAAGAACCTGTGGAAGTCATCCGCTTCGTGGTCAAGGGCACCATCGACGAGGACTTGATACAACATGCAAGAACGCAAGGACATGGAGGTCCAGGCCACGATAGGTCCGGACAGTTGAGGTCAAGAAAGCGACAATCCAGCATTTGCTGGTTCATTCTCGTGGAGGAGGATAGCGAGGACGGGGAGGACGAGGACATCTGTATGCTCGACACGGGGTATCCAAGACGCCAGCCAGTCAATGCAAATTAAAATCCTCATCAATACTCCGTATACCATGTGCAAAATCATACCAGGTCTGTCCGCGGGATCCGAAAACCACCTCTACTGTAGAACTACACCCCTCGTTTATTGTCCCTCTGCTTCAGCTCAAAGTCCTGATCCTTGTGATGTTCATGCAACACATCCTTGGCCTTGATCATCGACCAGATGCCCAGGACCGCGAGCCAGAAATTGCCCTGTTGGACGTCCGGCGCAATCTGATACAGCAGGTCGCTCTCCAGGACCCGCGTGTGAGCCAGACGGGCTCTAGGAACTAGCGAACAAGCGAAGGCGTCTTCGCCACGAAATGAGCTTGTCGGCCGATCACAACGTGGCGCCAAAAGGAGGGGACATGGAATTACACCGTCAATTGCATAGCACTCCGATATAGAGAAGAACGGATAATTCGTTTCATACCGAGTCTTGTGTACGCCCTGACGAGGACATCTATCTCTGTCTTGTATGATCTACTCCCATTTCCACCCCGGCTGTCGTTATCCAACGTTAACTCCACTGTCGCAGAGCCCTCGTCCGTGTTCGCAGCCGACATGGTGTCAGCATATCGTCTGCCCTCAGGCGAGCTCTTATCCGGGTAGACCGGGTCAACCACAAGGCGGGAAACTCCACCGCCAGGTCGGGTAACGGACTCCCAGTATCGCATGGCTTGTTGTGGACTTCCTGCCAGTCTGCATCGATTTCGACTATCACACCTTCTGATATCAGCCAGTCACACCCCGTGCCTCCACGGCTCTGCGTTAAGAGCATGCCATGGACTAACTCAACCTCCGTTCAGCCATCCTCCACTTCCCTCGTACTCGTTCCCTTCGTCGGCCCTCCATCCAGGAACCCGGACCCGGACATGTCGGCGGAAGAACGAGAGCAGAACGTCCAACAACTACTGAGAGTCAACCGCCCTACCACATGATGGCTTGATGGCTTCCAGCCCACCGCCTGCGTACCTAGCATCTTACTACGTCCTACACACCGTCTACCTGGCATCTTACTTCGTCCTACACAATCAAGTCGACGAGGAGCGCAAGCTTTGCAGGGAGGATATGATTGCGGCATTCGTCGTCTTGTCCGACGGTGGTCCAGACAATGACATCTTCGGGTACAAGAGGAGGACATGGAGAGTCTTGCGCGACCTTCTCGATACGACAAGCCATGCTTCGCCAGGCGCACGATTCTCCTTGTCGGGCACACAAACATCCCGTGGGTCTGCCCCCGAGACTGACAAGCTATGACCTGCTGATCCCAGCTTTTCCTGGGATGCCTTCGTTGCCAACCCACGAAGAGGACATGGGACCTCTCACCCTCAACGCTGCCAAATAGACGCCTTACGTCTCTCTCTCTCTCTGTTTCGCCGGTCGCCGAACCTAAAACTGAGCCGTTTCCTCGCGGGCGCACCTAAGAAGAACGTCAAGAAGCAGGCGTCCCACAGCGACGAAAGGGAAGTCGACCCTGCCACCGCACTGTCTCCATCACCGCGACGAGGGCTGTTGTACCAGGAAAACCGGCCAAAACCCGCGCTCCGGCCGCGTGAGGCCACTTAACAGTGACAAGGCGGCCTTGCACACGACCCTCATACCTGCCAAGAGGAGCAGGTAAGGTGAAGGGAGAAGACCAACGGCCTTGTGGGCAAGGCTACGGACTCAGGTTACGTGGTACGCTCTGGTACTCTGGGGTGCTCTGTGGACAGAGCGGCAGAGTACCATGGAGCATGAGTGTGCTCTGGTGCTCTGGGCTGCTCTGGGAGTAGAGCGACAGAGCACCACGGAGTAGGGCGCAGGACGCACGGGTATGTATATACTACGGATAGCTGACCTAGATTACACTCCTTCGTAGCCAACTCATGTCAACTACTCATCCCTACGTAGCATTGAGTATCCAGTTATCGACCGTCTGCTATACCTGTCTTGTGCCGTACCCCTACTAGAGCCTTGTGACTGGAGCTCTGACCTTCGTTGGTTAGTCGAAAGGAGCAGCGCTGACAGCCACACAACACCAGCGTGTTGCTCAGCGCTGCTTCCCAAACCCGATTTGTGCAATCTGCGACGCCGACACTCAGCACAGTCGATGCATCGTTGCAACCCGGAAAACGATCCTCGGAAGTGACGTGCTTGCAGATCAAAACATGCGCAGGTTGCAACACCCTGCCGTTTGGGACCTCAGCGAGCCTAACTCTGGAAACCCACGGACTTCCTTGTCATATCGCCCTGCTGGCTTCTCGAAGCTTCCGGCTGGGGCCCTATTTGATGGCTGCCAGGAACAGATACTACGAGTATGCTACAGGAATGATTGACACTAGGCGGCATCGGCTGGTGAGCATGCTCGTTGACTATCAAGACCTTTTCAGATCGCGGTGTGGGTATGTATACAATAGCGAAAGTCCATAAAACAGCCAGCATCAGCTATACGAGTACTTTGTGCCTGCAAATCGTGTGCGTCTTCAAATCATTTCTTTTGGTTCGTCGAATCGTGCACTCGTTGCCTTCCAATTCAGTCCCTGTTCACAACCCTCAAGCTTCGTCTCGGGTTCAACACGACACCCAAGAAGCTCGGTTCCTGGCCTGCCATCAGGTCTTCAGTACTGCTTGCTGCAGTCGCGGCCCCAGCGCCTCCAGGGACATTGCGGTATGGGTTGTTACTCGACAATTGGTTGGCTCTGCCTCCGCTGCTACCGCTGCGGTTGTCTGCACTATAGTCTTCTGTGGACGATGATCATAGAATGGACTCAGGAGGAGAGAGCGTGCTCAATTCGTGTCAAGTCTGAACGTGGAGACTACGTGGAGACTGTCGTGCGGTGACAGGGTCGACTTCTGTCGCCAGCTCGCCAGCACGATATGTGATGTGCTGAGCGATATTGGGCCCGGCACGCTTCTGCTGTTGCTGTTGCTGTTGCTTGGTTCCCTTTCAGAAGACACTGTTCCGAAAGCCCGGCTGTTTCTGACGCTGTACGGGCTGACGCTGTTACTGGAACGATGGTTGATTTCCGCAGGAGAGTATGGGGGAAACGGGTGATCCAGATCGTTCACTGGCTGCTGCCTCTGCTGCTTTATCAGCCAAGTTTTGCTGTTCAAGCTCTGCTATTCAAGCTCTGCTGTTCTGCTGTTCAAGCTCTGCTGTTCTGCTGTTCAAGCTCTGCTGTTCTACTGTTCAAGCTCTGCTGGTCGTCTAAGAATCACGGCATTTCTTGGGGAGGACAGGACCGTGGACCCAGCAAATACGCGTCCGCTCTCTTGTCGGCCTCATCCCATTGTACGCTGTGCTGACTCTGGAGTCCTGAACTGATCGATAAATTCCCCAACTTCAAGCGCAGAATGGATTGGTTCATCCAGAACCGACATGATGTTGCCGAACGGAACATCGCCTCTATGGGCAAGAGGGGAAAAGGAAAAGATGAGCGTCTTCTTTCGTTACCTTCATTGAAAGATCTCCTGTTGTCAGAGACTGAAACACAACAGCTCGAAGACCGCTATTTTCGGTGAGCTGGGTCCGAGGACGAGTACATTCAAGTTGTCCGATGTGATGCTTATCCACGACAACTTGGCAGAACATGGTCTGTCAAGCACTCGAAGAAGACCAAAAGCGTGGTCAGGGCCTACAAAGTAATGAACGTCTCTAACAGGGACTGGGATCGCCCAACAAAGTGTGAAGAGATCGAGGATGATGATGTAGCTGTCGAGAGATTTGCCGCGCCAGGTCTCGAAGTAATACGGGATAAACTTATCGAATTCCTCCTTGGAGATCAATTTCTCAATGTAATTGAATCCCTGGTCAGCAAGGAGAGACTGGAACAGATTCTAAAGAGGTGCCTCTGCTGCTTTATCAGCCAAGTTCTACTGTTCATGCTCTAGGATCGTTCCTCATCAAAGCCGTCGCTCTCCGATTTTCCACCATACCACACTAACACTACCACCACCAACCACCTTTCTATCTGCGCGACACACCACATCTATTTTTCTTGTGGCGATTAGCGTTTCGATCATGTTCTGCTGGCTGGCCGAAGGGTCGCAAGCTGTGCTGTTGAGAGAGAGGGTAGTCATCGTAAGATCACCTGTATCCGATCCGCCGAAGCCCTCCAGGCTAGCTGGCCGACATCGACCTCTTCGTTATCTCCCTCTGTTGGGGTAGCTGGGAGTCAGTCGACCGCTCTGTTCTGCTTGTCGTGATTGGTCTCCTGGGAATGGGGATGAGACTTCAGAGTTGTAACAAGCACCCACCACAGTGGTAGCTCGTCACGTATATGCGTTACTTCTCCATCATTGAAGTACAAAGTCAAGCTTGAAGCTAACTTTGAGGCTGAGACATCTCAAGGAGTGATTTCATTGCCCTGCTCCAGCAAGGCCCTTGGAGGTAGCGAGGCAGACTGTTCAGAGCAAGAAGCGAGGCAAGAAGGACCTGGTCGAAGCAGAGAAAGAGTACGAGCAAGAGAAAAACGATAAGGGATTCCCGGCTGGTGGGTATTTGATTGGGAGACATCCCGAGTGTGACATGGTCCTTGATATCCCGACCGTATCGAATCGACACTGCTTGATTTTCAACGAGTCGCGCAATGGTGATATGATGGCGATTCTCAAAGATCTATCAAGCAATAGCACCTTTGTCACTGAAGCATTAATAGGCCGCAACAAGTGAAGAGAGTCGAGGATAGTGATGAGATCACTATTTTGGACGAGGCGAGATTCGTCTTCCGGTACCCAAGGATGAATTCCAGGCTCGGAAGAAACGGCGCATCGAAGAACGCAAGGAAGCTGCAAAGGCAGCACCTCCTGCAACCCTCAAGCAGAAACCTACAGCCTCAGTGCCCGCTTGTTGGCACCCTTTGCAAGGACACGGTGTCTCCAGGGCGTGGGTGCAATCGTTGCAAATATGGACTTTGCATGCGGCACATCGGTTTAGGGGTGCTGGAGAACGCCTTCTGTGATCACCAGGAGCAGATCGGGTCGCTGGACAGAGGAATGCTTGACAGCCTCGCCATTTGGGTCCTGAGAGAATGTCAGGACGTGGGGGTCGTCGCGGTACCGAGGTCGGCTCAGGTGTTGCCGAAGAAACAAGTGATCAAGGATCACAGGCCACAGGCCACAGGCCCCAGACATGACTGACTCCAAGTTGGACGAGTCAGAGATGACCGCAAGCAGAGATGACCGCAAGCAGCGA
>JADWPR010000042.1:0-45085 GCA_016109585.1 Phialophora expanda | reverse complement strand
TATTGAAGAGGACGAAGAAGATATTGAAGAGGACGAAGAAGATATTGAAGAGGACGAAGAAGATATTGAAGAGGACGAAGAAGATATTGAAGAGGACGACCGCCTATGGCGGAGTCGGAATTGGCTTGGACCCGTTGAACCCCCCGAGGATTTCAATTTTCCGGGTAAGAAGCGGAAACGAGATTGCAGAAGCTGGGAGTACGATGAAGAAGGCATGAATGGTGAGCCCATTGGAACAGGTCTAGAGGCGAAATCTACACTTGCCAGAATTGTGATGCCCAAATATTAGAAAGATGCGAGCAGTGTTCAGTCATGATGCATTGTTCAAGATGTAGAAAGACTCTATGCGCCAGCTGCGAGAAAGACGTCAAGCGTACCCTCTTCACAAAACTCGGTTTGAATGTCGAGATGTCCATTCTCCTCCCAACTATTAACGAACGTCACCATATGGTCCGAATGTCCAAGAGCTTTTAGCACGTCAACCTCGTGTATCTTTCTTTGATGGTCTCTAACGCCAGCGTAAGGATGACGAGGATTGAATGCGTTGGCCTGCGACACGAACGGCTGAGTGATGTTTAGCCTAACAGTTCTCGAGATCCCAAGGATGCGGAAGTCGTCCAGTCTCGCTTTCAAGCCGACCTGTGCGAGAAAGACGTCAAGCGTCCCCTCTTCACAAAACTCGGTTTGAATGTAGAGATGTCCATTCTCCTCCCAACTCTCAACGAACGTCACAATATGGTCCGAATGTCCAAGAGCTTTTAGCACGTCAACCTCGTGTATCTTTCTTTGACGGTCTCTACCGCCAGCGTCCCCTGCTTCGAAAAGCTAAGGCTGACAAGAAGTCGCCCTCATCCCCGTGACCATTCGAATTGCACAGGCTGCTTGGACGTTGAGATCTTTTGACAGCCCAAACCTTTTCAGGCACAGAGTTCCTGGATGACGGGCGATTTGCCGATTGAGATCCCATGTTGATTCCCAAGGTCGACAAATCCACTCCTCTCATCAGACTCCTCATTGCCGGACTTGCGTTATCCTGCTCTGCCGCGTCGAGTGGACAATTGGTTCAATGAACACCAAAGTGCAAAAAACGTGGGTCGGTAAGAGTCAGAAGTGAATGGCTGAAGTGGTGCCTGGTCGGATGGCGGCCCTTGTTGACCGAGGGTGTGTCCATACTGATATCTGAACAGACGTCTGAACAAAGGTCTTCAGCTCGAGCTTCTTGATGTCATCGGCTTGCACTGCCGCCTGGTCGGCAAACTTGGCCGTTGGTGACTTGACCTCTTTATCTAGGATTTCTTCCCCCTTAGTGGTCTTGTTGGCAAGATCAGTCATTTGGCTTCGGAGAGCTTGTAAGTCTTTGCCCATTTCAGTATTGCTGGCACTTTGGCGCGTTCTGGCACCGGGGTGTGTCCATACTGATATCTGAACAGACGTCTGAAAGAAGGCGCGTTCTGGCATCGTTGGCTTGCTGCTGGAGGCTGTTTAGCTCTTCACTCAGCTTGTCCTCGGAACGCTTCCGTTCCATAATATGCTCGGCGAAATGTGACCGAAGGGAGGCCAACTCCTCTTCGACGCCGTTGGATTGTGGGATCCCTTTGAAATGTCTTCCTGTAGATTGTCGACGACTGCATTCCAGATCTCCGGGGTGTAGGCGCTGGAGTCTTGCCGCCGAGGCTCACTGCGAGTGAGGTTCTCAAAGTCGAGCTTCAGGCACTTGCACTCCAAGGCGACCGCGTGCAAATTACGTCTCTAGAGACTTAAACGTAAGATTCTGCACATGTAGAGGTAAATTCTCCTCATCATCACGGAGATCAGGGTGGAGGTCATCAGTCTGAACATATTTGTTGCGCTCCTTTTCAACCAGTGAAGCAGACACAGCGAAGATGGGTACCCGTCCATTCTGCCCGGTTCTATTGGACAGGCACGACCTGCCCTGGGTCTTTTCGTAAGACCGAATCATCTTGGTCGAGCTAAAGCCATCCACGATGGGCATCTGAAGATCCATCAGGATGGCATCGAACGTGGCAGACGAAGGTGTTCGGCTAGGCTCGTATGATCTTGACGCGGACCGAGATATGCTGGAAAGTTCTTCGTCCTCTTCAATATCTTCACCCCAGTGTTCGGGATGCGTCGTCCGATGCGAGTTCAAAGATCTCATAGCTTGCGCCCGTAGTGCGTTTTCATGGCGGCGTTTTGCCTGGGCGACGCTGAAGAGATCTTGAATTCTCCTCATCATCACGGAGATAGATGCCGTTCAAAGCAAGGTTGCGTCAACGGTGGTCTTCGTCTTGGTGGCCTTTGGCTTGACTTCTTTGGGCTCCTCTGCCTTGGGTATTGAGGGTGACCCACGGTGTCCATACTGGCAGCAAAGTCGATGGCGTCTCCGGTGACCAGGAACATGTTCCTCCTTCCGTTGGCGACGGAGTGCGAGTGAATGAACTCGCGTCGGTCCGATGCCGCTGGGAACTCACTGCCACAATATGGACAGTTGATATATAGGGCACCCTCGCCGGGGGCTCTTCAATATCTATGGTAAATGGGACGGATTGGGGGTTTGCGACGAGGTTGGGGTGATATGACTGTCTCGTTTGATCTGTCGGTGGCGCCTTCTGCAGGCAGAAATGATGACAAGCGCAACGAGGTGGAAGGTGAGGTGTCCATACTGATATCTGATCGTTTATACATGCCAGATTGAGCTGCGCCAGAGTCGGTGACTTTGGAAGTTGGTGTAGATGTGAGGGCAGGTCTCGACAAAGATAGCTTGAATGTGTTCATCAAGCTTGCGCTGAAGGTTGCGACAGCCATGTTGATCTTTGCAGAGTTCATCGAGATTCCCATGGTTACACCTGGCATCTTTTGGGGTCATCTCGAAGTGGTTTGTTGCGTCGAGTGACTATCGAATAGCACTCTTTGTTACCACGGGCGGGTAGGGAGTGTATTTGCCATGCCGCCTTCTCCCCAGTGCCTTCTTTGCGACCACGTTACTGTGGGAGGCTGCGTTCTGGGTATAGATGATGCGGAGGTACTTCCATTGGTGCCTGGTCCAATACTTGTGTCGGTCATTGGTTCTTAGTTGTTCTGGTTGAGCTGGTACCGGGGTGGACCGCAGATAAGGCACTTGGATTTCTTCGGGTGCTTAGAAGAACAAGGGAGGACCTCTCCGCTAGGGCGGGCGGTCACTGGTGTGGTTTGTCTGATGTGGTTCGTGAGACAGGTGGACCGTAGACCACTGTGGGTTGCGGGTTTCGGATAGTGGTTGCGACGAAGGAGGCAGGGATAGACGACTCAAGAGGACGTTGTTGAATCGAGCGTCATCACTATGGTTGCGACGACCACCAGTGCCAGATCGCTGAGGTGTACCATTGTAAGCATTGTTCATGCTATAAAGGCCTTGTCCCTGGCCTTCTTAGGACCATGTCAACCTTCGGATACTGTGTTCCCACGTCCTGCTGATCCAAGATGTGCTGAAGGCGATGTTCACCGCCGCGGATGTCGAAGCTCTCTGGGGTCTCACAGCTGAGGAGGTTGCAGCTGGCGATGGCCACACCCTGTCCAGCTGCGAGCGCCGACTCGCCGTCGCGCGTTGTCGCTGGCTGGTCTCGAATCGCATAGCGTAAATCCTATTTTCGCAGGGAGTGGCAACTGATCTCAACGCCTGCACGCTGGGTGGGAATGGACAACTTCATCACCGAATACGGTTGAGTTCGGTTGGTACTCCGTCGTCGAGCTGGCGGGACGTAACGAGTGACAGTGGCACTGCGAACGTGGTTGACGATATCGCAGCGTCGAGCTGGCGGGACGTAACGAGTGACAGTGGCACTGCGAACGTGGTTGACGATATCGCAGCGTCGAGCTGGCGGGACATAACGAGCGACGGTGGCACTGCGAACGTGGGTTGGAGCCATGCCGTCCATATCGAGCGACAGTGGTGTTGCGAACGTGGTTGACGATATTGCAGCGAACTCCCAAGGATTGCGCATCCAGCGACTTGGCTCTGGGGAGCACGGGCGAGGAAGCCTGGCGCCGCAAGGCACCGCAGGCACCGCACAAGATCAACGTACGTAAATACGTTGGGTTTGTTGGACCCAAAAAGGACGCGTCGGTCAATCTCGTTGACCTGGCGCGACCTTCTATGGTGCTCCTCGGTGAGGCGGACACGGGCATGATGTCCATATCTAGTTCGAGCGTCTTGGGCGCGACACAGTAACTGTGGCATTGCGAACGTGGTTGACGATATCGCAGCGTCGAGCTGGCGGGACGTAACGAGTGACAGTGGCATTGCGAACGTGGTTTTCGATATCGCAGCGTCGAGCTGGCGGGACGTAACGGGCGTCGAGCTGGCGGGACGTAACGAGCGCCAGTGGTGTTGCGAACGTGGTTGACGATATTGCAGCGTGGAGCTGGCGGGACACAGTGACAGTGGCATTGCGAACGTGGGTTGGAGCCATGTCGTTCACAACTCGTGCCTCGTACTCTGTGGACGGAACTCCCAAGCATTGCGCATCCAGCGACTTGGCTCTGGGGAGCAACGGGGAGGAAGCCTGGCGCCGCAGGGCACCGCAGGCACCGTAGGCACCGCACAAGATCAACGTACGTAAATACGTTGGGTTTGTTGGACCCAAAAAGGACCCGTCGGTCAATTTCGTTGACCTGGTGCGGAGAAGGAAGAGTCTTATATGCGGTGAGGGTGCGGGAGACATAAGCTCCTGACTTATCTGGCTTGGCGGTGAGTGCTGATATATCTGCACGGAGCCAATCACAGAAGGTTCACGGACAGAGTCAAGTTCGATATCGATATCGTCGACTTGCCGAAACGGTGAAGAGGCTACGTCCATCTTGTCATCGAGGTGCGACGCGTCCATGTCTGGAATTGCGAAGGAGGGAATTGCCGTCATCTCAGGTGTGACTGTATGGCGGGCTGCCTAGCCGTTCATGACAGCTGGACATGAGGAATGAACGCGGACGCTCGCCGAGGAGGCGGGCAGCATCCATCTCCGCCGGAGGTGGGAGGAGCAACTACCATGGAGAGCGAGAGATGTCTGGTGTCGTCTCTTCCACTCACACACCGAATATCGTAGTTGATGTTCACCGCGTTCCTCGAAGTATTCGATGACTGAAATGTGAGAGGACGATGAGGATTGTACTTGTCGTCATCCATGTCTGGCTCTTTTTCGATCGTCCGGTTTTCGAAGGACGACCGTGATACTCTGTCTGACACGAGGTTAAAGAGTTTGTGGAGGTCGGGGAGGAGGATCCCCGTGGTCTAGTGCAAGATGCCCGTTGGGGATGTTGTCGGTGTCCGGCGCCTTGTTCGGAGCAGCCCTGCGAACTGCTCTCTCGAATTCCACCAATGTGATCTTAGGGCACTCCATCGGTGGAGGGTATGCATACCTATCGATGTCTGCACTGGTGGCTCCTCCCAACTCGGGCGGAGATGGATGCCACTGTAGGGGAGAGAGGTTGTACGAGCCATTCTTTGTCTTTTCGTCGCCCGAGGGCTTCTCGTCGACGGTGCTGTCCGAGTCTCTTTTCTTATGAGTGACAGGGGCCGCTTTGCGGATCGTGGACGAGGTCTGCTCTGCTAAACTTCTAGTACCCCGTCGACTCCCACAGCGCAGTGTTCGATCCCA
Organism: Phialophora expanda; assembly: GCA_016109585.1. Classification (NCBI taxonomy): domain Eukaryota; kingdom Fungi; phylum Ascomycota; class Eurotiomycetes; order Chaetothyriales; family Herpotrichiellaceae; genus Phialophora; species Phialophora expanda. The sequence continues at coordinate 39,455 of JADWPR010000042.1, read as the reverse complement.
CTCAGAGGTAGCAACACACGTGGTGCTCGGTCTCGCCGGCGGTTTGCTCAGGTAGGACTGTCTTGGTGCGTCGTCGTTTGGTGACAAAACTTCTAACCCACTATACGACGAGCTGGTTTTTGATGTCTCGCTTCTTCTCCATGTTGCCGTTCATTATGCCTCAAATTGCTGTGCAGAAAAATCAGCGTTTGTTGACAAAGAGGCCCTGGAGACGAGCTTACCCCATAGCAGTGCGGAAGCTTGTAGCCGGGTGTGAGAGGTACACGGTAGAAGATTCAGTGCACTGAGGGCAATGACCAAGTAAGGATTCGCAGAGGGGCTCGGTCAAATGATCTCCTGGGACGAGAGAAGGGCCAGGAGATGTAAAATCAAGAAAAGATGATGCCAGAGAAACTGTCGAAAGCGGGAACTGAGAGATTGTGGCAGGCTGGGCCGATGGTAGCAGACAGCCCGATCTGCTAGAGAGGAGATAATTGAAGTAAGCTCCACCAGAGGACAAGGGAAGAGTCGAGCTTGCGAATTTGTTGACTCGGATGTCTCAGGTAATAAAAACACAGCGACAGCCCGATCTGTCGGAGTAGTTGGTGGTAATTGAAGTCAGCTCCACTAGAGGACAAGGGAAGAGTCAAATTTGTTGACTCGGATGTCTCAGGCAATAAAAACACAGCGACAGCCCGCTCTGTCGGAGTAGTTGGTGGTAATTGAAGTCAGCTCCACCAGAGGACAAGGGAAGAGTCGAATTTGTTGACTCGGATGTCTCAGGCAACAAAAACACAGCGACGCAAACTCAGACGCAAGTGACAACAAGGAAATGTTCTAAGGGGAGAATGAAGTCAGCTCCACCAGAGGACAAGGGAAGACTCGAGTCGAGCTTGTGAGTTTGTTGACTCGGATGTCTCAGGCAACAGAAACACGGCGACGCAGACTCAGAAGCAAGTGACAACAAGGAAATGTTCTGAGGGAAGGAGCAGCGACGCAGACTCAGAAGCAAGTGACAACAAGGAAATGTTCTGAGGGGAGGAGCAGTGACGCCACCTATTTGTTCTCCCAGGCGCTGTGGATCTTTTCAAGGAGGGCGTGCATTGCAGTTTCCGTCACATCTCTGTCCTACACTCCTCTGTCACCACCACCCCTCCAATTTCCAGTTTTCGCCACCACCACCACCACCACCACCACCGTACCTCGATTCCAAAACTAGGTTTCTGTACTGACTCGAAGGATGCTCTAATGCGAGTTTCGATTTCAGCAAGCCTTTCCTTCATCGCATCGAGCAACTGCCCTTTGCTTGGAAGTCTCGGAGACCAGGTGAATCGTGTTCAACATGATCGGATGCTACCGTATGTTTTTCGATGAACGTATATCCTTCTTTGGGTTAACTGCTGCCTAGATACACCCACCTTCCACCATTGTCGACAGGCTCGATATCTCTCCACATGACAATAAAAGCACGACTTCTCGCTCGGCGAATGTCTTGCCTTTACACCTCTGCTTGCGGCCCCTCCAAGACCTTCATCGTCTTGTCCTCCGCTCTGACTTCGGCTTCCCCGTCCGCCGCACCGTTGGCGGACGCAGCGATCCTAGTTTGGCGGCATTCCAGGGTCCAATTTCGTTGGATGTCATCGGAGAGGTGCTGCTTCTTGCAGTAGCGGGTGAAGAGGTCCGTTCTACAGCCAAGGCAAATGACTACATTGCGATCTGGAACTTCAGCACTGACCATCAGCAGCACACTTCATGAGCACGCACCAACCGTACCACTGGTAGCAACGCTGTAGGCTTCAGGAAAATCTTTCTCGTCACCATTCGTTTCGATTCGAAACACCACGGCGAGGTCAATCGCAGAGCCAGAGCCAAGTCCTCTGGGCCCCAGGGCGCAGGCAGAGCACCAATCAACCTCCACCAGAAGAACACCATTCGTATTGTAATGGGGTTGCTGAGCTTGGTGGTGCAAGGCTAACATTATACCCGTGCAAATTACACAGCCATATTGCTGCGTTCTAATTAGTGGAGTGTTTCTTAGCACAGGGCTGCGCGTTCATGCTTCATTACCATAGAGTGCTGCGCGTTCATTAAACACAGAACGAGATGCTACAGTACACAACACAGTACGCTGTACACGGCGGCACGACAATAAACAATTAATTGAACTGCTACCTGCATAACACCGTCAAGATGTAGGCGTTACACACTACACGAAGAGGCACAGCCTGCCGTCCTCCGAGTTGAAGCCACTTAGCCCTGAAGCCTGACCTCAGTTCAGTATTGGGCCTAGGAAGATCGATTCCCCCTCAGCTTTCACCCCGAATCTATCCTCGCCTTCCAGCTCTCGCAGTATTTCGATCAAGGGCTGGTGACCAGTTCTCGAATCGTGTTCACATCAAACTTCACTCCCCTCGGATCAGATACCTCACGCAAACGGATTCGGTTCTGAACAGAAGCGTCGACCAATACAGCGGGGACCAACCCTCGAGATCCTCTGACGAATGGGTTACGAACATCACGGCATTGAACCAAGCTTGTCAAAGGCTTGAGAAAGAACCCACTGCCATCAACCACCTCCCATCTCCTCCGTCAGTCTCAGCAGCCTCAGAAGACATTGATCGACCTTCAAGGATCTCTTCAGGGCCCGAAACAGGAGAAGAAGCACAGAACGGTATGGATAAATCCAGCACACGCATTGGAACCGAAACACCCAGCTTCAGCCCAGGAACCCTAGTGCTAACTTTGCCCAGCAGGGAACTTCTTCAAACCTCAGGTCACCCTGCCCAAACCGAAACCTCATCACCGCAGGCAACCGTCAGTTCGCAGATCCAACCGAATCAAGCCAGATACAAAGGTCAATCAGGGTATCAAAACCGACTGCACAAAGACTCTCATCGACCGACGGTTTTTGCAGAAGTCGCGCCCGAGGCCAAGTCTCGAAAAGTTACCCCGAGTGCGCATTCAAGGCCTAGGAGACAAGGTTCACAACTACGACGAAGCCGTCACACTCCGCATGAGGCTTCAAGGTAAGAGAGAACTCAAAAATGCGGAACCAAAAAATGCGGGCCAAAAAAAATACGGACCAAAAAAAATTTGCGGACCAAAAAAATTTGCGGACTAAAAAAATTGCGGAACCAAAAAATTGCGGAACTAAAATTCGCCGGAAAGCGGAACCAAATTTTCACACATACAAATTCACATGACTGCTCACGTGACCGATCACGTGAGTGAACATGCCGACCCAGAGGGCAACGACGTCGTGACAGAGCTCGACACCACTTTCAGAATCGTCGATAGCCACAGAGCGAACGCCCTACTAGGCATGGGCTGGCTCGGGCCAAACAAAGTCGACTTACTCCTGACGAAGGAGCAAGTCAGAACTGGTTCCTGCCACGGCGTCACCATTTCGCTCTCGGTTTGCGAGGATACGGAGCGGCCAGGGCATGTCAGCTGTTTCCGTGCTCGAGAGATGCGGGCCAAGAACGCCGGGCGCGCTTGCTCGGAGGAAGCGGCTGAAATAGGATATCAAAGCAGGCTGGCAGTACAAGGCACGGGCAGCGCTGACCGATCCTAGAGCATGGGCATTGGTGGGGCTGGCCATGGGGAACGCCACATGTCTCGGCCTACACCTCAAGGCCGTCGATGGCTCTTTAAGCCCGGCGCTGCTCTTGATTCTCCTGCTGCAACAGAATGGACATCCCAGATCCTCAGGGCCATACCAGCTTGATGTGGGCAGAGACGTCCGGTCCGACGCCGTGACGCACCAACCTTGATGACGGGGCCTATTCAATCTGCAGAGATGGACTGTACTCTAGCAGCCGTTCAACCATCTCTTCAGCACCATCAAGCGTCTTCACAGCATTGCATACAGTATGGCAACTCCCCAACCCAGCTACCTCGTCTATGTCGCCTCCTTTGTTGTGGCCACAATGGGAAATGCTCATATAGCCCCGATTGTGGTCCTACAGGACGAGAACGCAGCGACACAACAATTCTTCCTCCGGATCCACAGGCAGCTATCAGGACGACTACGGGATGTCTTGTCTGACGAGGTAACTCCGCTCCAGCAAGAGAGCGGCAGTGTTTCCTCGCCTGGCCGATGCCGGCATTACTCTCGACCGTGGTGTCGAGAAGTGCACCAACTGCAACAAGCTGGGACATATTGCTCGTCGAGAAGTGCACCAACTGCAACAAGCTGGGACATATTGCTCGTCGAGAAGTGCACCAACTGCAACAAGCTAGGACATATTGCTCGTCGATAGGATCCATAAGGAGGTAGCCGGACTCGAGTGGACTATGATGTTGACGAGGAACAAATGGGATCAATACTCTCCATTTGAGCTTGAGCGATGGCGCTGGAGGTTCTGTCCAGGCATAGCGTTTGTTCGGCAGCTTTTTCCTCCAGGCCGCCGCCTTCGTGACCGCCCCCCTCCACAGACGCAGATCGAACCGGACCTAGCTGGCTGAACCCGTTTGGTTCCGTTCCAACAACCCCGGGGATCTCTCCACTGCGTCCAGCTTTACCGTCCCAGATTTTGCACTGGGCGCCAACTGCTCTTTGAACTTGGCCGTCCCAACTTCTGACAAGGTCTCCATTTCTACGGCAGCTTCCTTCATCGACTTGATCTGAGCCATCATGGCTGGTTCTGCTGCCGCCATGGCGACTCTCATGCGTTTGCTTCCCGCCGCCCCCGTCTTAGGATTGAGAGATCTGCACGGAGGATCTACACGGAAGATCGACGCGGAAGATCTGCACCTCGGTACCGAGAGATCGACATGGGAGATCTATACCTCGGTACCGAGAGACCAGTATAGGAGATCTGCACCTCGGTACCGAGAGATCGGTATGGGAGATCTACACCTCGGTACCGAGAGATCGGTATGGGAGATCTGTACCTCGGTACTAAGAGACCAGTATAGGAGATCTGCACCTCGGTACCGAGAGATCGGTATGGGAGATCTGCACCTCAGTACGAGATCGACACCTCGGCACCGAGAGATCGACATGGGAGATCTGCACCTTAGTACCGAGTGATCGGTATGAGATCGACACGGGAGATCGACCAAAGATCGATACGAGATTGACATGAGATCGACACGAGATCGACACAAGAGAACGATCTCTCGTCCCCTTCGCCTAAAAAGTCTCCGCCAGTGGCACAAGCGTATCACATCACCCGCAAACAGGCGAGGCACTCGACTGAACACGACAGGACACTTGCTGTTCGCAGCGCATCCAAACGCTGCACGCGACTCCACCGCGAAACTCTAATTTGCTACCCACCGCACTAGACACCACCTGCGCACCACATGGTTACGACGACCACCAGTGCCAGATCGCTGAGGTGTACCATTGAAAGCATTGTTCATGCCACAAACAAAAAAATAATTGTGCCGCAATTTTCACGATCCGACGGGGTTCGAACCCGTGACCTAGAGATAATCGGCGCGGAGCTGCAATCTCTCGCTCTGACCTGAAGGCTTGTGTCAGCAATGGAACTTGATATCGAAGCATGGGCGAGAAATCTTACCACTGAGCTACGGATCTCAATATCAAATGTTGGGAATCTTTGTATCGTCACAAGGTATAAAGAATACATTGTACCTCGCCTGGAACGCTCAGCGCCGTCACGTGCACTGCATCGCGCACACATTCACATTCCACGGCTCATGGTAACAAAGCAACACTGGTATGTTGGCGCTGCTGGTCACGTGGGCTGTGTCACGTGCACCAGTTAGTATGGTTCATCGTTGCAACCTAGAAAACGACCAGTTACAGCGGTTACAGCTAGGTGTGGTGGTGCAGAAGGCGAAATTGAGATTTGGTGGTTGTGGCCCGAGCGCGGTGCAGCACCACACCACACCACACCATGTCACCACCACACACCTCCGATTTCCAGTTTTCGCCACCACCTCTGTGATGTGCTCACCGAGGGGTTGTCCTCCCAAAGGCACACTGGAGCGAACCTTTAGATTATCAATGAACTGCCAAGCCGAGGCAATGTCATCGTCGCACACGTTGAGAAAATTAGACTAGCTGTCCAGCGTGAGGTCGTAGCTCTTCTGAGCTACGCTTCCGTGTTTCCGCACTGCTCTACTGTGTCCAAAGCTTCCTTGGCTTCTACAGTCTCGCACATCCTGCAGCTCCTACGGCATCAATGTACTCTTACCTGCTCCTGGTGAGTTGGAGTACCTTGTCGTCATCACAACTTTCTTCCCTTGTTTTCAACTAACGACAAGCTCCTTCCCAGCTCCTCATTTGTATTCTCGTCTCATTCGACCTCTTACAACAAACTTGTCACTGTCGCCGTGGCCTTTGGGTCGATGGTGAGTACGATCCCTGCCTTGCATACCAATGACTAACTGGCATAGACCTATGGCTACTGTTCGGCCATCATTGGGAGTACCATCGGTCAACCAGGCTGGTATCAATACTTTGACCTTCCCATGCAGCCTCAGCGCCATGGCACCCGAGATCGTTGACCTTATTTCCGACGACGAGGACGAGGTCGTCTCCGTTGCCGGCCCCAGCAGCACCACGCATCGAAGGGTAGAACAGCAAGTAGCCCCGGACAGAACGATCAACCCGGCACTCATATTGCCCACCAGAACCTCTGTCCAGATCGTCCAGGCGGACACTCCAAGCTCCACAGCCAGTATACATATGTTCAGGACGAAGATCACAGAATGGGGCTTTAAGAAGAACTTTAAAAGACGAGTGTATGAGACGGCCGTAAATGAAGCAAGTCGCCTCAATTTTGTTACCGTCCAGTCACAAGGCCTACCATCGATCTGGATGTCGACAGGGAGAGGCATACCGAGATCAGAGAGCATTTTGACATCAGTAAACCAGTCCCCATTGACCCGACCGTCCAGCTCACGACAGCCACGAAGACTATTCTCCGCAGTGGGAACATCGCCAACAACGGCCGTCTCGCCCAAAACACGTCTGGAACACCAGCGACTGCCGCCTCTGCGCCAGCCAATCCATCGACAATGCAAGCACCACCGACGACTCTGGTGGAATCCGACGACAGGAGCATGTCAGTACGGGCTGAGGATCTAGCCTCCAAACGAGCGGCTCATGTCGACAATATTTGGCCGGAATCTAACATGTTCATCTGCACCGACCTTCGGAACAGGACAACGACCATGACCTTAACGGCGCCTTTTGGAAACGACACCGATCCCTGGATGATATCCTGCTCAATACATCTCTATCTCTACCTCCGCCTCTCCGTCTTCCGGCAGGCCTCCACGATGCAAACACTGTTTTCAACAGCTTGTTCTGGTCTGCGCAACCACCACCACTGGTACCTTTCTCTCTTTGCAACCAATACCAGCATTTTCAATCTGCGCAACAAAACGCAGCTGGTTTTCTGTCTTCGTAACCATCACTGACCAGTTTTCTGTCTACGTAACTAGCACCCACCAGCCGGCACGATCTCCCTCGGTCAACTCGACTCGGTCTCACCAACGCCCACTGAGGCGCGCCTATGCCAATGCAGACGACAAGGGAGAACAAGATCAGGAACTCCATGGTGATGCGATGCTGACGACGTTCTCTGAGCAAACCGCCGGCAAGACCGAGCACCACCTCGTCCACGATCCGCAAAGCGGCCCCTGTCACCCATAAGAAAAAAGACTCGGACAGCACCGTCGACGAGAAGCCCTCGGGCGACGACGCAACCTCCTCTCCCTACAGTGGCATCCATCTCCGCCAGAAGTGGGAGGAGCCACTGCCTTGGAGAGCGAGAGGTGTCTGGTGTCGTCCCTTCGTCCACATGGTAGTCAATATTGGACGCTTTTCACGAGGCATGGCTTATACCGACAAACGCACCCTCACGCGAGGCTTGACAACCCTCTTTCGGTCCTAAGTGACCAGCCCGAAGCGGAGCTCCTGAACCTATTCTCACGCTATATCCATAACTCCCAATCTACTGACTTCTACGGTCGGAAGCTGGCCTTTGTGAGGAATGAACGCAATGCTGCTCGGCTCGAATACGAAAAGGTCAATATACCCTTTGGAATATGCCATCCTCTTGTACTTAGACCAGGACACCCGTACCACAAGCTCCTCGTTTGCGGTCGTAACCTTCAGTACTACACATGTGCCCGAGCCGTGAATTTGCTCGTATCTCTGCGCGTCCTCAAGCTCCACGTAGAACAGGGCATTTTCTCCCACATCTACAAAAATCCCTCCAGTGTCAGCGCGTGCGTTAGACATCGGGCTCGATTGTGTAGACGAAGGCACAGTTATATACTATTTTGCTCACGCAGTCCAGCACCACGGTGTCGTATGGCAGTGTTATCTCCACAAAAGTAGTCTTTACTGTGCACGCATGCAGCAGCCGCAGGCGCTGACACCGAGTGCACAGGAGAACCACGACCTCGTCACCCCTCCTTCGCAGCTCAGCAGTGCACTTGACCAAACCTGATGCTACCATAGCCTGGACCTCCATCTCTCCGTCCCGGACCGCGCCCCCTTTAGACCTCCTGGTAGGTGTCCGCAGCGTGCTCGAGGACATTGACCTATGAGACGTGAACATGCGTTCTCGGGTCATCTGCGACTGGTTGAATACCCGCATGTACCCTAGTGTAGCAAGAGTGTCCATCTCTCTGATCTCTCCGTCTTCATAGTGTAGGGTTGTGTACGGCTGTCCCGTCCGACCATCCAAGACAGCTACCTCCTCTCCGGTAGGTGGCGAATCCTCAGGCTCTTGAACCATGCTTCTGGAGGGGTCCTTCAGTCTGCGGATACAGGCTCCCGTTTCATATATCTGGCCCACGGTCTGTCTAGTGACTATAGACGACACAGCCATGACTATGTCTGGTATGATCTGAGTGCCGTCCTTCATGACACAGATAGGCATATCTTCGTGTCTCATTGTTACCGAGCAGACTCCCTTTTGTCCGTGTCCAGTGGAGAGCTTGTTCCCTGGCTGGAAAGTCTCGTAGCTTCGTACCTTAACACTCTGCTCGCCTGACTTCAGGATCCTCTTGGATTCTATCTTGCCGGTGGGGCTGTGAAACGGAGAGAGCGGTAGCGCCCTCGACATATACTCCTTGGTGTGCCTACAGCCCCGTTGACAAGAGGACTTCCACCATGGGCACAGAACGGAGCACAACACGCTGCCCTCCTCTGGGACGTAGTCTGTTGGGGGAAGCAAGTACCTACACACAGAAATGGTGGCAAACCCTCCGTTCTGTACGTAGCGCTCGTTCACCACAAGGGCGTCCTCGTAGTTCAGCTCCATGTTGTGATACAGGATGCACAGGTTTTCGCCTGGAAGGTAGCTCGAGATGTCAAACGCGACCTCTTGCCTCGCCATTATGCGCGCGTAGGCGGGCGTAGTGACTATGGGAGAAAAGATGTTGATTGGAGACACCGCTGCAGTGGCCGGACACCAGGGCAAGCACACTGCCTGTAGAATCTGCGCAGAGGATATGGACGTCCTGACTGCGGCATTGTCGGTCACGTACGGTATGTAGCTAAAGTGCGAGGACAGGCACGCTCTGACGAAGTCTGGTCCCGATGTATCTATCTTTGGGCTGACCAGGAACTTGGTTCTGTCAGACTTGTGTACGTTTGAGCTGTCTGCCCATACGTAGTTTGAGCACCGCTTTGACAGAACCCCTGAGGAAACACACACAATGCAAAGCCTTGCACTGGTGCTCAGGTACAATCCTAGTCCTGGGTCCTTATGCATAGAGACGAGTCTGTGGTATATGCACATCTGCACGACAGACGCTTCCGAAACTTTGCATACTTGGCCCAGACAGAACAGTGTCCAAGTCTTGTCGCCAGGACCGGTGTCCCCTCGTTCGAGAGAGAGAGAGAGAGGACACAAGAGAGAGGGCAGGCACAATTCCGGGCACATATGAGCTGGCAGGCTACATGGTCATGGCACGGGCCATGTGAGACCGCGCAATCCCAGCGTAAACCCAATTCTATTCCTTTTTTCGCAGCCCTGCTTCCCAAACGCGGGTTTTACAACCTACGACGCAACACTCAGCACGGTTTATTATTACAACCTGGAAACCACCTCTGGACATGGTTGCAGCTAGGTGTGGTGGTGTGGTGGTGTGGTGGTGTGGTGGTGTGGTGGTGTGGTGGTGTGGTGGTGTGGTGGTGTGGTGGTGTTGAACTGGGGTCAGGCTTCAGGGCCAAGTGGCTTCACCACTGATGCTCCGACTTTATCATCAAAGCCCGAGCCGTCAGTGTAGAGAGTGATGCCGCGTTCGTACATAAGCGTCTACTCGTATTGCAGGAGAGCTGATAGCTTGTCGATTGCAACCTGGGTGCGGATTGGTTTGTCCCACGGTGCTAAAACGTGGGGGGGGGGGATCTGGTCTCTATTCCTTCGGGAGAGAGCTTCCTCTCGAGTTTTTCGAGGGGGGAGGCTCTTTCCAGACGGGCATTATAGTCATATATGGTAACTGTCACGTTGGGGGCGGTGATTTGTAGTATTAAGTACTATAGAGGACTGTATAACTGTAAGATAAATACAGGCTTAGCGTAACAGCATGTTCCGTCCAGGCTTGGAGAATAGTGTGGTGTGGTAGCTAGGGCCCGACACTCTCTAGGCTCCTGTGCTTTAAGGCGTTGGGCGATGGGGTTTAGATAAGAGTTCTGCGCACAGCGCTACGCTGCTTTAGCGGTGATTCGAAAGGCCCCGCTGGCTGGCGGCGACGTGTGCTCTATGTTAAATTACAGCTAGGCGGACGGCGTATGGTGTACTTTTTCCTTCATAGAGAAGCCGTATCTGCCCCACAGCATCTTTGGTATCAGCGTGGTGTCCACACGATCTGCCAAAGTTCGGGGGTGTTAAGACTGGGCCCACGTCGAGAGCATCCCGATGCTCTTAGTGCTAGTTTTCTCGATTTGGTCTAGGTGAATACACCACATGACCTCACGTAATACTATGCTTCTTAGTCTGACAACGGTGCGCGGCCATTTTTAGCGCTAACCCGATTAGGTATATTTAGTACTGCTTTATAAAGGTGCCGTTAAGATTGTAAGTATATTTATTCGTTATATCGGCCTTATCTACTATCTCTCGTCTTGCTAAATACTCTATTACAAGCTCTAGTCCTTATTAGCTTACTTAGAATAATGAAGACCCTGTTATGCCTCTCCTCCGTACAACAACACTAAGTACTAAGACCTCCGATCCTAGCCTTCTCTCAGCGACAACAACAACTATTTCCTCTACAGTAGACCCCCGCGGTAATGATATACTAGATGAGCAAGAGTATCATCGCCTTCTGAACGAGTAGCGACTTGATTACCTTCATTCTCTAACAAACCCGATTGAGGTATGAACTTATATATTTCGTGGTAATTACTAATATTACAGCAGCGTACTTAGTTTCAGCAAAACTACCAGGTTCAAACTGATACCCCGGAGCCGATTACGCCTGTAGCTATACCACTACCAACTCTAACTACTCATTTACTGCCTCTTCGCTCTGCTATGTGGCAATGGCTGGACGAAATCCTCTCGCGACCTGGACCGGCGGCTCACAGCGCTGCTTTAGCGGTGGTTCGAAAGGCCCCGCTGGCTGGCGGCGACGTGTGCTCTATGTTGGATTGTAGATAGGCGTGGTGGTGTGGTGTGGTGTGGTGTGGTGTCGTGGTGCACCAGGATCGCGAAAACCCGCGCTCGGGCCACATGAGCCTGCAACGAGATTTTGTTCGATTTTTCACAGCGCCGCCGCCCCAAATATGATTTATGTAATCTGCGACGGGTCTTTTAGTAGAGTTCATCGTTACAAACTAGTAAACAATTAGTTAAAGAGGTTGCAGCTAGTGGCGGTGGCGAAAATTGGTGAAAACCTGTGCTGTACTGTGCTGCGCTACGCAGCGCACGGGCCACATGAGCCTACAGCCCAAATTCCTTCATTTTTTTGGCAGCGCCGCCTCCCCAATGCGATTTTTGCAGCTTGCGACGTGGCTTTCAGTAGCCTGGATTGTTGCAGAACGGAAAATGACCCGTGGAAGTGGTTGCAGCCAGGTGTGGTGATGTGGTGTGGTGTGGTGTGGTGCTGCATAACCACCTGTCACCGCATTTGTTGCCTCATAGGGTACGCGATATGCTGTGAACTCTGCTCGTAAGCGAAGACGCCTCTCGTAGGATCTTCTTGATAGAAGGCACATCCTCGTATTTAGACTGAGCGTCTGGATCCCGACGCCGCTTCTGAACCTCGCCAGACGGTGATTCGGACCGGGAGACCGAAGTTGAGGCTAGGATGGATTGCCATGGAGCGGACTGGGCCCGTCAGAGGATTGGAATCTTGTTCGAAAGACTCATTTGGAGTCGGGTGAGCCATATCCTGGTATTCGAGTAAGTGGCAATGATTCTTATGTCAACGCAGCTTTAGACTTGCAGACTTACATCATCTTCAGACCCATAGAGTTGCTGACGATGTTCCTCAGCAATTCCTCTCGCCATAGTCTTCATTTCATCTTCATCCATTACCTGAGTGCTACCGTTGCTTCCAATTGGACTTGGTTGCGCATCGCTATCTGCAACGTGGCAGATTGTTCCAGTACCGGCCCGAGGCGCGGAAGAATGTCCACAGGAAAAGTTTTCTGTGGTTATTGGGGGGGGCCGGTGATCCGGTTCGCAGTGGCTGAACGGGATCAGGTTCGTTGTCAGGTTCATTGTTATGCGGACTGCCCTGATCCAGAGCTAAGCAGAGCAGCAATGAAAAATCACGCAGAGTCTTCTTTACATTGTCATGATTCTTCTGTATTGGACGGACTTTGGACGAAGCCTTCTGTTTCGGGAAGAGGTCTGGAAGACTTTCGAGATCGCTTTGGGACTCCGAACCTGGGGCGAAACGAGTTCAGGGAATGCACACGGCCATTTACGTTGCATGGATACATACCGTCAGGGGCATTGGCAAGTGTTGAACGGGAAGTCATTATCTTGGTGTCTTTGACGTCGAGAAAGGGCGCAGCTAGTAGAAGCAAGAAGATGATGAAGGGAAGAAAAAGAGAACAATTCCCTGGAACGGGTACCCAAACTGGTCTTTGTTGTTTTGGTCAACGATCCGAGACACGACTGGAGCAGGCACGAATGACTTCATGGGCCGCAGAACTGGAGCCCGAATTCCACCTCAGGCCTTTCCAATGGACCATACGTTGCAGGGAAAATTGGGGGTTGTTCTCTCCCCCCAGGACATGGCTAGATCCGCTCTTGCTCGTCTACACACTGCTTCTCCCTTATATCTAGACTCTGAGGAGACTTTAAGAGAAAAGAAGATGACACCTTGAGGCAAAGCTGCTTCCGCTGGCGATTCTTCTGACCCTTCCCAGTCCCCATTTAAGAGTAAACTCCCCGGCCTCCTCCACGGCCCAGTATTCCACTTCTTTCTCAAGGGATTTCCGAATCCAGAACGAGAGCTGGGCACAGCCTTCGCCAATTTTCCTGTAGATAAGAGGAGTCTCGGTAGATAAGGATTTCGCATGATCCATCGTTCAATGTGGACCACCTTCCCAACGGTTCCGATGGCCTCACAAAGGTCTGCTGTGATCTCGTTACCGTCCTCCGTATAAACTCGTGCAAGAGCGAATGTCTTGTCAATTTGATGATCGATGTAATCCCTGCCCTGGTTAGTAGTCATTGTCCGGCATCTAATAGTGGTGTGTACGTACCCAAATGTGCGGATGACTTGACCATTAATCCCTGACAGGCCTTTACAAGCCTCAAGGTAGCCCATCTATGTCGAGAGTGAATCCGGTATCAGAAGAACTTCTACCGGAGGTGTCGCTGTGGTTGGACGACGCCCGGCTCGAGATGGATTCGACGTCGCTGTCGTCATTGCGGTTGGATGACGCTCGGCTCGAGATGGATGGCGCCGGGCTCCAAGCGAACGACGCCCGACGCGAGACGACATCGCTTTCATTTTCGGAGTCATACAGTGAGTGATGGTTTGTGAGAGCGGAGAGTGGTAATCTGTATGGATCTGAGAGCAGTTGGTCACTCTTGCGGTCCGTCCACCCTTCCTTAGTGGTTGTCCTCGACGTTCGGTCGTTGCGGTTGCGGCGAGGTTTCTTTCAACTTTCGAGCCATATACCAGCCGGATAAGGCCACTGCAACCGAGAGGAAGACCATCACAATGAACCAGCCGAAGAGGAACACTAAAACGAAAATCGTAAAGGTTTCCAAAGCAGAATCGATGTCTGGCTGCGTTGTCTGCATTGGCGGCATCGTGTGTTGGTATCGGTGTTCTACTGTTTTGAAACTATCGGTTGCCCAATTGCCAGTGCAGAATTCGGAATAGCAATAGGAGAGCAATCGACAGAAAGTTCATGCTTCGGTTTGTTGGGAGGATGGCAGGCTCGTATGAGGATGATCTGTGAAACTTGACAAGTGCGGCGTTCATCTAGGTCCCATGTATGAAGGTCATGAGAGAAGCGGCACCACCTGTCAGAGTGGGGATGGAAGTCGCTAGAGCGGCTGAGTAAAGCTCGCCGATCGGGGTTCAGGTCTTCCCTGGAGCGGCGTTGACTACAGTATCTGTGCCAAAGTCCGCAGTAGTGACAGGGGTGCAAACACGAAGGGGTCCTTTGAAGAAGCGATGATGGAGCAGCGACAGGTTCAGAAGCCGGGCCGAGTATCAAAAACATGTGTCAAAGATAATGATATCACCCAAGTGTGCCGTCACGAGATGAATCGCACGGAGTAAACATGTGAAGTGAGCTCTTCAAACCCCAAGTTTTGTGTGTCTGGCGTAGATAGCTATTACTCTGCCCCCCTTGGATTCTATCAGTTACTGCGCGTGCAGTCCGTTTAACCACTCTGTCCATGGATATATTTCTTCGACACTAGGTAGAGTTGAGACATTGTGGGCTTTCAGTTTGGAAAAGCGTTTTCGGATGCCTTCAGGGTTTCGGCCAGGAATGCGCTGGGCTTAGGGTTTTGTTGCGAAGTTCGAGAAGCAGGGAATCTTCTGAAGAATTCCATGACCCTCTTTGATCAGGATGTATGACGACCAAGGTTTCCAGATTGTTGAGCCTCTGTTGTTCGGCGATAGTGTTTTGGCAGGGTTTGACTTCGATAGGTGTTGAACTACCAGAGCCTTGATCCTGATCATCTATCCATGGAACAAGAGTCAGAGCGCAATCAGACTACCAATAGAGGAGGTTATACCTTGGTTTGTCGTACGGGTGACGGAACTTGCGTCAGATCCCATGGAGGAGGCCATCCTGGCGGAGGAATTCAGGTGGTAGGGATGAGATATGACATCTTTCGGACGTCCGACAGGTCCACGGCGCTGAGAATCAGGACAAACAGCTTCTTCGCAAAATCTTTATCTACCTCATCTCGCGGGATTGAAGGGATGGTGTATGAATCCGGTCTTGGGCGTTGAACTATTTGTCGAGGGTCGTAAAGTGGCAAGTCGTTCGAGGCTATGGGTCAAGGTTGTGGTAACGAGGATTGGCTGTGTTTCGTGACCGGTGGAGGGAGAAAGGACTTCACATTTGTACACATTGCCCTCACCGCTCCTTATGTGGCGAAGGCCACGAGGGAAGTGCATGTAGAGACAAGGGAGCAGGAGATGGCGGAAGTCATTTTCATGGTCGTGCAATTCTCTGCATACGACAATCAACTATCCACAAAACAGGAACTACTGTATGTGGCACCGCTTCTTCGGCCCGTGGCAGGTGGCCTAGTTGTCTCAGGCTCCACCATCTAGACGTCACGCTTTATGCTTTATGCAGTACATAAGTGAGGGGAACACAAGGCCAAGGCCAGAATGGTGTCGTTATTCAAGAAAAGAGTGGTCTGATCTTTCTTTGGATGGTTTCGGTGAGAAGTTGGAAGAAATCCGCAACAGCGAAAATGAAGAAGAGCTGTTGGAGAAAGTTGACGAACGTATGGCGAAATATGTCAGGCTGGCCTGGTGAATTTCAATTTCTGGTATCAATCCAATTCTCTCCAAGAGGGGGGAGGTAAAACGAGATTTCAGGGCAAATGCGGTGTCCATCATCAATCGAATTGTGAACCAACTCTTTCCTTACATTGGTGTATGTGCACTTGCAGGTAAGTGGGGAAGACTTGGGGCCAGTCGGTGAAGCTGACCATTCTCAGAAGTAAATTACAGACTATCGATGGCCGCCCGCTTGAAACTTGCTACACAGTCAACCGTGGTTGCAAGGGTTGTACAAAAGTTGATCAAGGCGATGCAGCAGCAAGACGATAAACTCGGAATCCTCCATGTTGCTCAGCGGCCGTGACCCCTAGCTCTGGCACAAACGTAGCTGGTTGTGGTGGTGTCGTGGTGTGGTGGTGCACCAGCGCTACACCGCGAGACCACACAACACCATCGCAAACCCAATTTCATTCCATTTTTCGCAGCGCTGTGTCCCAAACACGATTTTTACAACCTGCGACGGGTCTTTTAGTAGAGTTCATTGTTACAAACCAGCAAACGACCAGTTACAGTGGTTACAGCTAGGTGTGGTGGTGGTGACAGGTGGTGGTGGCCCGAGCGCGGTGCAGCACCACACCTCCGATTTCCAGTTTTCGCCACCACCACCACCACCACATCACAGGCTTGACCCCCAGCCAGAACAGATCTCTTCCATGTTTAGCGGTCTCCCAGTCCCGGTCCCACTGGTCTTTCATTGTCCGACGGATAGTCGATTTCGTGGTGGCCATAAGGATCCGGATTGTTTCTGGTTCTGCCAGAGGCTCTGGATGATGGCCCGCGGCTCGGTCGCCCGCTTCATTGCCAGGCACTCCGACGTGTGCGGGAATCCAGCGAAGTTGGACCTCCCATCCGAGGTCTCGGAGCCGGTCGCATGGCTTCCACCAGAATGTACTGTCCGGATGGGCATTTCGGATTGGTCATGGCTTGGATGGCGGCTTGGTTGTCCGTGAAGATGGTGCATCTGCCAGGGTTGTTGGTCTTTGCATGCACCTTGAGCGCGATCTGGAACGCCAGTTCGATTCCTTTCAGTTCTGCGGCATACACGGTGGAGGTCGTCGATGTGCCCATGTATGCCATTCGTTTCGTTTGAACGCCCTGGATGTGCAGTGTGGGTGCTACTGCCGCAAGCACCGACATAGCCGTTGATGCCGCTTCCGTCGGTGTAGATACACAGGGTCCTCGAGTCCGTAGCATTATGCTGCCTAATGGCGTCTTCGGGAGATTTGTCGATGCAGGTGAACGGCGGTGTCCACCATGGCGGGACGACGTGTTGCCGGCGCTTTTCCAACCGATCGGGTGAGATGCCGTACTTGTTCTGTAGCACATTGGAGAATTGGTCTAGAGGGCTCAGATGTTTATTGTTGTTGCTCTCCCCAGTGGAAGCCATCTCTGTATACAGTGGTGAGGTTCGAATGCGCATGGTGGCCTCGATCGCTATCTGGTCAAGTTGCTATGGTATGGGGAGCAGGTGTGCCTCGACGTCTACTGCCGCCCCAGCGGTGGTACGAAAGGCTCCCGTGATGATCTGCGCGGCTCTTTTCTGGACTCGGGTGATGGTGTTGACCATGTCGCTGCCTCGGCCTTGAGTTCTGCTTCCTGGGGTATGCCATGCGGAGCAGCCGTAGAGCATCTGCGGGACGATCATCGTTCGGTACACTTGACGGAGATTGATGAGCCCGGTACCCCACGTGGATGATGCTAGGGCCGATAGAGCTGAGAGCCGTTGCGTGGCCTTGGCTTCTACTTTCTCTCGGTGGTGGTCCCATCGCAGTCTGGAGTCCATTTCGACACCTAAGTATCGACATGATGGTGAGGCCTAGATAGTGGCATGTGGCAAATGTAGAGAACGGGTGGTGTTGACCCTGGGATCTCTCGTGAAGTGGACCAATTCGTATTTTGCTGGGGTGAATTGTGATCCGTGCTGTCGTGCCCATTTCTCGGCCTTCCGGTGGGTTACCTTTAGGGTTTTGCAGTTTTGTTGTACTGTTGGGCCTATGGCGAGTACTGAGGGCGTAGTGTATTCTTGGAGTTTGATCATAGATGATCGATCCCTCTGAAAGGAGTCTATCCATCGCACGAGCGTTGGACATATTCGACGCGCCCTGAGATTGTGCAAGAGTCTCGGTCTGGAGACATTGTCGAAAGCTCCTGATACATCGAGTAGTAGCAGTGAGGCCACTTCTCCGTTGGCCCAGGCTTTGTGTATGCGTTGAAGGAGCAGGTGTATGGCGTGGTCGGTGGATGCTAGCTTTCGCCCTCCTGTATGTCGGCTCGGGAGGAGTTGATAGGTGTCAGCCGGGTACGTTAACCGACTAGCAACTGTCGCCTCTAGTACCTTCCCGAGAGTGTTGAGGAGCGCAATCGGTCGGTACGACTTGGGCTGCGTATAGTCATCTTTGCCTGGTTTCCGGAGGGCCACCGTGATGCTCTCTCTAAAGTGTGCTGGACAATATCCCAACCGAAGACAGGAGTTGAAGAGTCGGTGGAGGTAGGGGAGAAGGATGTCTAGTGTCTGGTGAAGGATGCCATTGGTGATGCCGTCGGTGCCTAGGGCCTTGTTCGGGGCAGCTCTGCGCACCGCCCTCGTGATCTCCGACGGCGTGATCTCTGGACACTCAATACGGCGGGGGGTACGCATACCCATCGATGTCGGATAGGTCGGCCCTGAGTGGAGGTGGAAAGAAGGACTGGCGTAGTGTCTCTGCCTTCTCTTCCGGCCGGCATGCCATCTCTCCATCTGGCTTCATCAGTGCTGGCGTGCAGGTGGGCGCGACGATGTGTCTGTTCTTCGCCCACCTAGTTGTCTGCAAGCATCTGTTGAATGGTTGCTTTCTGATCTTTGATGTTGATGGATCTGGTCGAGACGCCGTGACGCGGGCACGACGAGCTCTGCGTGTTCTCCGAGGCCCGGGAGCCATCCCTTGTTTTCCTTGAGCTGTGCGGCTTCTGCGGTCGTGCTGGCGAATATCTGGATGTCGCCGCTCTTGAGTTGATGTGCTGCCACGATCTTGACCAACTTGGTGGTAGTGTTGTCGCGGATGGAGGTTGTAACAGCGTCTTCAGCAAGACCAGAGACGGTATTCAAGACCGGATTAGCTTGAAAGAAGCTTGGTGGGAGAGTGCGGCGACGGTTTGGTGCCTGTGGTTCTGCCTGCGGTTCTGCCTGTGGTTCTGTCTGCGGTTCTGCCTGCGGTTCCATGCTGCGTGGAACTGCAATTGGGGTCATATGAGGCGGGATCTCGCGCGAACGCTGCCTGGTTGTTCCAACAGGGGGAGAAGACATTTTGCTGTGTAATGGTCGTAAAGACTTTCTGGTAAGATTGGTTGGTGGCGAAAACTGGCGAAAACCCGCGCTGCGCTCGGGCCACATAAGCCTACAACCCAATTTCCCTCATTTCTTCGTAGCGCCGCCTCCCACACGCGATTTATGTAGCTTGCGACACACCATTCACAGCATAGTTCATTGTTGCAAACTAGAAATGACGTGTAGAAGTGGTTGCAGCTAGTTGTGGCGGTGTTGTGTTGATTTCCGTGTGGTGCAGCGCGGTACAGCGTAATGTGGTTTTCGCCACCACTCCGATTTTCCCGTTGTCCACCACTCTGATTTTCTACCACTACCACTAACGAGCAGGACCGCACCACCGATTGACTCATCTCTTCATCATCATCACGGTTGCTCGCGAGCTCACTTGCTTCTTCATCGATTTCGGGGAAGTTAGGGCAGCCGCTGGGAGAATGACAGGTGCCTCATCAGACCAGGCCGGGAGATCGTAGTCACACTAGGAATCATCAGTACTGCGTTCCGCATACGGGGCAGGGTACGCCACAAACTGCGCGAGGACCTCGGGCAATGACCCGAGTCGACTCGACAAGCATCTGCACCGACGGCGACTCGAGAAAAGACCGACCGCCACCACGCTCGCAGCGGGGCGGCTGAGCGTCTTACTTGGCGCTTTGAGTGCCTCGTTCGGGATACCGGTAGGGCCTGAGGTCTTTCCCGAGCGGAGGGTTTCCAGGATACCCTGCATCTCCTCTGTGGTAACTTGTTGCGGCACGTCTAGGGTGCACTCTAGTCGGGCTACTGGTGCTGCTGCCTGGGGGAAGAACTTTTCGGCGAGGATTTGGGTTTTGGTCGCGCGTTGTCGTAGGCTGGCTAGCTGTCCCCCCTCCTGTCGCGGGAGTGCTGGTATATGGGGGTCCGTGTACGGCTCTCCATCTTGAGAGGCGCCATCCTCTCCGCCACCCATTTAGCGCCCCACACACAACTGGTATACCAGCACCTTTGCAAAGGCATTGCAGCACCAAACAGGCACTATTGCATGCGCAAGACGTTCGCCTGGGGACCGTCACGCAGGCACGTGAGGCTGCTGGGGCTGCTGGGGGACCCCCTCTGCCGGCAGCACTGTATATAGATAATCATGACTGGGGCAGCAGCCTTTGGAGAGGCAGAGGTGCTTCATGCAATAGTCTGTTGTTCTCGAGGCGCGAGAGGCGAGAGGACGTTGTCGATTGCCGTCTGTGCTGGCCAGAGGGCGGCCGGGGTCGCCAGGCGCGCGGTACACAACCCTCCCAGCTGCAAAATGTCTGTTTTGAACGCTGTGTTGGTCTGTGGACCACCTCTTGTGCCTCTACCAGGCCTTTAATTAAATTCATCCATGAATTTGCGGCGTTCACGGTGCGGTGACCGGGGTCGATTGAGGCGTGGTGCTGTTGCGTGGGCTAGATAGGCAGCAATATCGATGGAAAAAATTCAAGGACCTTTGCGCTGCCCCTGATGTAACGTGATATTTGCTCGTAGCTGGTTGGCATTATCGATATGACCCATATCCATGGAGGTTGTATTGCACTGCAATGCGCTGGAAGCCACTGCGATGAGGATCACTCGTGGTAAATTGAGATTGCCGTGGCGCCAGCTCGGTAGTAGTAGGAGAGAAGGTGGTAGAGAGGTAAAGGTGCTGTGTGTTAGCGTAATAGGTCCCTCCAGACAACAAAATTACACACAGTCCTGTGAATAAGCTGACCATCGCGAAGAACAGCCGGGTTGGCGGCAGCAATATGCTTCAAAATTGGTGGTAGACCAGGGGCGCGCATTTGCTCGTACGGTACCACACATAGCAATATTGAGGGTAAGGAGGGCTCGAGCAAGGTAAGGGTCTACAAAGAGGTTATCAGTAAAGCAGATAAATGAACACGATCAATACTCACATGTAACACGCTCAAGAAGGCTATACACAGTGCTTTTTGTTGGTGAGAGGTATATTGACAACTCAGCACCACCGCTGCTCTATGCATAGCACTACCCCACTACTATCATCATGAACGGCTACGGCTCCGACGATATTGTCAAGCAGATCTTCGATCTCGAGGGCATCACTTCCACTAGCTCCTACTCCCGAAAAGTGGGGAGTTTGGGAACAAAGTCTACTAGGCTAGCAGCACTTTGACCACCGAGGAGTCGAACAAGATCAACGCCACCATAGCCAAAGACGATCTCTACGAGGCATCTTGAGCGCTCCCGCTCCGTCCTATCGGCAACCTTCTCTAGAACTTTCTAGCGATGGCGAGGATGCTCGATAGGCATAGACATGGGTAGCTTGTGCGAAGGATGGTAAGATGATAAGTAGGTCTAGAAGGACGAAACGGAGAATTTGGCACTTTCAGCACAGTTCAGACGTTCTGTTTTTCACCGTCTGACAGAGCGTCCGGCTCAGAGGAGCTGACTCGGGGATCTCGATCTCCCGTGTCTTGCCGGAGAAGTTGGCGAAGCGGCTACGGTTGGCGCCCTCCCGCGAAGTAATCGAGGTCAAGACGTGGGTGTTCATGTCAACTTCCTGCACGATCTCGTCGGACTAAGGTTAGTATGCTATAACCAAGGTAAAGCGGCCGTGGGGCTTGAAGAACTTTTCGTTCATCTCGTCGAGGTATTTATTCGATTCGTACTTGACGTATTAGCGACGGCCGAGCTCCACGCTAGTATAGACCACCAAGGCGCCGACGTGAACGAAAAACATAGGTCCTACCGTAATATCGCTACTAAGGACAGCACCGGCACATGCAAGGTTGAAGGCATGGAAGAGCGGATGAAGCTGGGGAAAGAATAACTGTCAGCTTGGGGTTATTTGTCGCATAGATCGGTCTGTAATGTCATGATTGAATAGGAGGCTAGAGATGCCTTGAATAGGAGGCTGGACAGGAGGCTGGGCACACCTGAAATAGGAGGCTAGGTTCTCGAGGTATAAAGGGGGGTGTAGAGGCTTTCGAGAGACAGTTAAACTTCAGTAACATATTGACCCGACCACTCCCTATACTTGCATTGTGATCCCTCTCCATACCAATACGTGACAACTACCACGGTGGCCGTTGTTACACGGTCTCACCTGAATAGCTTTACCAAACCCGTCCAGAAAGTCGAGAAAATCTTGTTGCTCAATCCCGTAGCTTTGAAGCATCGGCGCGTACGCCCGAACGAAACCGCGCTCTTTACTCTTTGGTCGGCGTTGCGCCGACACCTACGACTCTCGGAACTGCCCAAGACCATCGGTGCGCCCTCTGCGGTGGAAGTCACCGTGCTGACCACTCAGTATGCTTATCGTGTCAACCAGCGGCTTGGGTGTTGCTATGAGCGAAGAATCAATCAGAAGTCTCAAGAACTGTTTGAGCTGCAATATCAGGCCCATTTTGCCTCTGCGAAAATTTTGTTAAAGGTATTCTGCACCTGAAATCAACAAAGTAAAGATCATTACTAGTATCACTGTGACTATGGCCGCGACGGACGAAGAAGCTTATCAGAAGCGAGACAAATAAACCTCGCAAACTCTAACCATAGCCACGTCGTCCTCCTCCGACCGACCATGTCATTCATGCCCAGTCGCGTCCACATTGCTGTCGACTGCCTGGTATGCTCCCTCGTCGTCGCCGGTGCATTCTGTCATCTACAGTGCCAGCAACAAGACGATGTATATGTATAGGTATTGACGATGAAATCTGATCCCAGGTCACGGAGGTCAAGGCCCATGCGGCGCGGCTGTCGCACTCTCTCTCTCTCTCTCGTGGATCCCGTCGTGATCGGGCGTCCGTGTTCATGCTCGAGCTCGCGGACGTCGAGGATCTCATCTACAGGCTCGTCCTCGGCCATCTGGTGTAGCGTTGACAACAACCACCGTTTTTCGATCTTCTTGAGGGAGAAGCTGACTGACAATGACGCTCGAGGCGGTCTGGTAGAAGTCGTCCCGCGTGTCTTTCAGTCCCACAATGGCCCGGAGCCGCGGAGGGCGACGAAGACATCCACACCATCGATGTCCCTGCGCGGTTCTCGCTGCCCAGCTTTTCCATCGATATTCGGATCTTGGTTGGTGACCGTCAAGAACCGTTTCACGTCCACTATGCGTTCCTAGCAAGTACGCAGTCAAAGATCGTGAGCTCTGCTTTGGAACAGGGCACGAAGCATCCGATTTGCGCCATGAGAGCAATGCAGCCAACGGTACGGATGTACGTGGACTTGCCACACAATTAAACGACAGCGCCTCCAGGACATCAAGGACAACGCCCCCAGCAGGCCACTCTCCTCAAGACAATGCAGGCCTCAAAGGCACACCCGGGCCAGAGATCGTATTGACAAGGGCAACATGTGGCGGTTGCAGGTGGATTCGGAGGTCGATGTCATTGTCTACCTGAGAATAACTACTAAGCATGCTGTCAATGCTACTGATCACAGGAAAGGGAAGAAAGAGCATTAGTACGGACGTGGGCGAGGTTGACAGTCTCAAGTAGGGCCAATGTTCTGTTTGAAAAAAGGGTACTATCCCTGTCACCCGCGCGTGGTGTTTCTCCCAGCTCACTCACACCCGCTCAGAGTGACTCACCTTGGAGACGTATCGCTTGATTGTGTTGAAGTACGGCTTCCATCTTGTAAGCTATCAAGCACGCAAGACTTGTCTTCTGCCTGTCATCCGTTGCCCGCAGTACCTAGATAGTACAACAAGAACTGTCCGCCTCAGAAATTCACACTTCAACTTTGTGCACAACATTATATCAGTCCACCGTCGGCAGGTAATCACGTTGCATCGAGGCTCTGCTGCTAGCTTTCTGCCATTGACGTCGACGAGTTCTCGAAATTGGTGCCTCGCGCCGTTCGCTGCACGAAACCATCTAAGCCCCAACTTAGCTAGGTTGTTTCGTTGCTGCTTGCCATCGACGCCGTACGTCACTGCTGCTGGCTGGTTGAAGAGCTGCTCCAAACCTGCCAGAAGATGGATGGCAATAAATATGCGGGCGGTCGAGACAAGAGTATCTCCCAGCTGTCCATCAAGTTCATCAGCTACGCCGTGACGCCCATGATCTCTGGGTATGGCCTCACTGAAACATCTGCCATGGGTTGCATCCAGGACCCTCTGGCATGGGATCCTTATGCTCTAGGCGACATCCCAGGATGCATTGAAATCAAGCTCGTAGATTTCCCAGATGCTAGGTACTTCTCAAACGAACAAGCCTCCTCAGGGCGAAATCTGGATCCGCGGCCCGGCAGTGACCGAAGGCGCGGAGGCGCTCGGCGATGGTCCCCTGCGGGCACAGCTCCACCGCAACTTTGCCCTCGTGGTACTGTTTGCCTAGGGGCTTGTTGTTGCCGATGAAGGAGACGATCCAGCGCGAGACTTGGCCGGTCGGGCTGAGTTTGGCGAGCCCGTACTCGCCGGCGCCGGCGTTGTTGGACACGACCGTCAGGTTACGTGTGCCTTTGCGGCGGATAGCGTCGATGAGAGTTTCTGTGCGTTGCGAGGCATTTCAGGGCCTGTTTCGAACAAGCCGGGCTGGTGGTGGTGAGGACGCAGCTGCAGACCGGGTTTCCAAAGAACATTCTGCCCGTGAGGATGTACGCGCTGAGGCCCGCGTCGTGAGAGAGCACGGGAGGTGGCGGGCGAGATCTTCCTGTGTTGGTACTCGTACAGGTCTCGTGCAGTTGTTGGAGCGCGGTCTTCTTCGACCCGGTCTCGGTGCTTTCGCCTGCGACGTCTTTCGCTGCCTCGAGAGCGGTCACGGCACTGAAGCCGATCAAGCAGTCCGTCACTACCATCTGGTTCCTTGTCAGCGTTCCTGTCTTGTCGGACAGGAGTACCGAGACGGATCCAAGAGTCTCGACCGTCTTCAACGACTTGCAGAGGATGTCGTTCTTCCTCATGATGTTGGCCGTGATAGTCAGTGACGCGGTGAGGGCCATCGGCCGCCCTTCAGGGGCGAAGGCAATTGCGACCAAATTTGACAAAGGAACCCCGAAAGAAGGAAGCAAGACTGACCAAGGTTTCAGAGGACTGTCTTTGTTAGACGCAACACACTGAGCATTGCATTGTTCCGCTTGCTGGATACACCTAAGCAGCGAAGTTTCGTGCCGAGCCACTCTGGCAGGACCTCCGCCATCTTCAGCCTTCACCACGATCGGCGTAATCGGGATCTGTCTCCCGCTGCCTTGCCCACAGTCGCTGGATCTGTTTTCTCTGTGCTTCGTCTTCGACTTCTTGGCTCAATAATAGCGTTGAATCTTGTATGCATCTTGTCAACAAGCAATAGTTCTCTAACATGTCTTCTCACTGCCAGCGCCGAGAAGGCTGACTACTTGGCTTGCCACGGCCAAGCCAAGGGTCGCGAGTGGCAGTGTCGACATGACCGAGTTCGTTGCCTGCGTCCCCCTGTTCAAGCACGCCATCGGATTGTTTTTCGGAGCTGTCGACCTTGGCCACTTGATCTGCAGCGGAATGTGTGATGGTTTCGCTAACGTGGTGCCGGTGCCACTTCGTTTCGGGGAATATGAAAACAACCATGCCGAGGGAGAGGGCGACCAGAGCGGTGTACAGCCACCAGAAGTTTCTCCATCCGACGTTCTCGGCCATTGACCCCTGGGAGCCCCCATCCAGCTGGATCTGGCTTCCCAGAGCCGATGTCCGAAGGTATGGAGCCGCGCGGGAAGAACCAAATCTTGATGGTGTCTGATTTCCATTCCATAGCGTACACGCCTCCGTTGTTCGAGTTAAAGCCAGCGCCGTAGCTCACAGAGCTCTTTGAGAACGCACCACAGCCCTGAGCGTTTGCACCAGTGTTGACATCGTATTGACAGTTGTTGCCGTTGGAAGTGCCAGTCATCTCCGTCGTCTGCGACGCTTGCTGGACGTAGCTTTGCCCTTGGCTTGTTGCTCCTTCGGCTACCTGCTGCGCTTGCGTCGCTTTGCCCGATTCGACGGGAACGGATTTCTCCCCTGTGCCTGTCGCCTGCGTACGGTTAACGTATGGCATGCTTGGTAGATGTTTGTAGATGTAGGTTGCATAGCTTTTCGTCGAGGATTGCAGGTCCTTGGCCTGTTGGCCAGCCACACTTCCCGCATCGGCAGGATTTTAGCCAGCCTTTTGAAGGTTGCCGGCGATCTTTTGAGCATCCTTTCCACTCGGCACGCTCGGCATGTAGAAGTACTCGATCGCCCTTGTCATCAGACTCTTATTTGTCTGCTCTTGAATCTTCTTTTCCAGCTCGTCGGCTTCGGCCTCTCCTTCAGCAGCCTCGTCCACCTTCCCGCCATTTGATTCGCGTCTCAGAACCCCGCCAGCAGCATTGGCAGATTGCCCTTGACTAAAAGCGGGCAGGAACAATCCGGTCAGTCACTGGGTCATGTAGACGACGTGGAACAAGGTCCTTACATCCACTGAGACCGGTCTGCGCTTTTACGAGAAGGTTCTCCTATCGTTCAAAAACACTGCGAACGAACAGGCACTCTCGAATAGCCTGACGACTTCTTTCGTCCTGGATAGCCTTGTCCAGCACCACATTGACAACAAAGCTTTCTCTACTGCGATCTCGAGCATCGACGATTTCACTTTGGACGCTGCGATCCGCGATGAGGCGCTTTCGGGGATATCTGTCGCCGCTGCCGACGCTGACCACGTGGCTCAAGCCGTTCAGTCGTTCAACGCTATCAATGTCGCCAACATCAAGGCCGAACCCGTTATGGCGCTGCCGCATAACGAGTTCCTCAGCCTTATCTGCCATTGATCCGGCTAGAGTGGCGTGCGAAAGCAGGTCGAGGCCGGCGAAGATGTGTTCCACGGCATTGTTCGTGCCGCCGCTATCGTGCCCGGAAAATGGTCCAACGTTGTCAAGTAGACGTAGTGCAATCATCGATGGCGGCTGGCCTTTCCATTCGTCTGGGGAACGGTCCTTCAGACCCTGGCCCTGTGAAGAACTGGAGGAGTCAAGACGATTGACGCAGGCGCGTAGAAGCATGAGCCCACAGTTGCGGACTGCCCAGATTTCTGATGATAGACATGTCGCAGCAAGCTCGATTGAGCAAGTCGAACTTTGGGTTGTTCTTCGACCTGGCTGGTTTATTAATCTGAGGAGATGACGCACTTGATAAGACCTTGGGGCTTCTGTAGCACGACTTCAAATGCCTTGGCCGCCTCGGTAAGTTCAACTGCCCAAATCAAGCAGTGGACGCAGACTGGACCCCTTCGTTTCAGTCAGCGGTGGAATTTGGGAGCCTAGATTCTCATTTCTTGCATTGATGCAAATACTTCTCGAGTGTGCCTACAAGAGACGCCGTCACTGTCTGACCATAGCATTGGACTTTCAATCTGCGCGAGTGTGCCGATTTCACGACCGTCAACGCAAGGAGTACCGGTCTCACAGGCGATCTGAAACATGCCATGCTAGTTCAAGCGTGCAGCTCTAGCTTGGTAGTCCACGGTCCTCACTCAGGGCAGATCCACAAGCCATGCATCTGTCCACGGGTTGTGCCTCGGGGTTGTTGCCACTCATGTTGTCCTGTGCCTTGCTGTGTGCCTGTTAAGCGACCAGGTCGCGCGGGAGACCACACCCCCGTTTCACAACACAACACACTCCTTCAAAAGACAGAAGATGGAAAGGACTCACATCCAGAGGCGTGTCCGCAAGTAAAGAGACGATACAAAGTCACATCAATAACCTACGTTCAGTGTCAGCCGGATGACACTCCGGTGGAGGTAGTCAAGTTGTACAGGTATAGAGGAATACAGCTCAGGGTGTCCGCTGCACAAGGGCAGGTGCTTCGGTCACATAGCTAGGTTACACCCTATTACACCGCGGTAGTGCTACGTGAACTCAGTGCAGACGAAGCTAGAGACAAGCTCCGCGCCACGTGGGCATACTAGACATCAGGCATGACTGTTGCAATCATGCTGGACACGGTGTCTAGAGAGAACGTGCGCCGTTACGTCGTGGGCGCGTAATACTATTAAAGGTAGAGGTTGACAGGCGACGAAGTGTATGTGAGCTGTACCTAAGGGCAGTGCTTAACTATCACAAGATACGTCCGGAAGAGGACGACCCGAGGGACCTAATATCTATTCTTATACACTTACCCGAAGAATGCTTAGTAGATCTATGAGTTAGGTAGACACACTATTATATGTACCCTTATAGGTTCGATATCGTGTATAGACACCGCTATATATACTAACTTCTCTAGACTAGTGTAACTAGGTAGAGTATATAGTTTTAAAGTGTATATACTTACTACTTTAAAGATAGGTTCCCCTCTATCCGCGAACTAGTCTATTACTATATAGTATATAAAGACCCTAGTTATATACCTTCCTATCCCTTTATATAAATACTCCTCCCCGGCCTTATATATATCTAATATTATATATAATATCTATCCTCTAGTATAGAACTCGTCCCCTATTATCTCGCTAAATAGTACGCTCTCTATACTAATAGTACTATCCTCTATTATAGTGCTAGTATCTATTTTTAAATATAGAGTATATAATTAATTAATTAATTAATTTAGTTATATACTATTAGCTTTAATTTAGCTATAAATAAATATTAAAAATAAAATATATTTATATCTTAATAGCCCCCCTAGTAAAGGAGTATAAATTATACCTAATTAGGTTAGCTATATACACTATTAGTTAGACTCTTATAGCTTACCCCTAGAGTTATCTAATAAAAAACTTAGCGCTAACTAATATAAGTAAAGAAGATCCTTCTAAAAAAAGATCTCTTCTTAATTATTATAAGTATAGTGACTTATAAATCTATACTAAAGAAAATATACTAATTTAATACTATAAACTTAAATAAAGAGAGGCTAACTAACTATAGAGGTGTATATAGGACTAATAAGTATATTATACACGTTTCTATATAGTGCTAACCTAATCTAGTAAAGCCTTAGCGGACTAGCTAGATAATAGTATAGGTAGTCTACTTAATATTTATTTAATATACTAGTTATATATAGGTAGTATATATAGGTAGTATCTAAACTATAATACTACCCCCCCTTAAAATAGTACCTTTGCCCTTAAAGGTCTTACTCCTTAAGTATCTTTTATAGCTCTCTTATAAAGTTATAGTCTTTAGGCGGTCTAGGCTTATTCTTATACTATTTATAAAACTCTAAGACTACTTTATTATAGCTTAATAGGACCTCTTCCTAAGACCTCTAGTTAGACTTATATCCTTTTTAATTAACTTAATATTATAACTACTTCTTCTATTTAAATAATCTTAAGTTAATAATTTCTTTAACTTTCTATTTATCTTCTATACTTTTATCTCTCTTTATAATTATAGGTAGAGGTAGTAAAGGTATTTACTCTAGTAATAAGTTATTTAAATTAAATTAGAGTAAGCTAGTATAAAATATATTATAGATTTTTATTATTAATAGAAGTTTTAATTAGTATACTTATAGACTTACTCTTACTATAACTTTAAAGGGACTAAGCTATTTATAATCTAGCTTCTTTAATAGTCTCTCTATTTATATATTTTATATATTTAATTAAACCTTATTACTAACTTAGTAAGATAGAGAACTAGTATAATATTTATTAGTATATTTAGTATATCTTACTTATAACTATATAATTTAGTCTTATAAGATTTAGTAAATCTTAGTTATCTTATTTATAAAATTATTTACTATTTACTTCTTAACTACTAAGATAGCTAAAGCCTAAAGAGGGTACTTTATTATAAGTATATATTATAGGTATAGTAACTTATAGATCTATATTAAAGAAGATATACTAATTTAATACTATAAACTTAAATAAAGAGAGGCTAACTAACTATAGAGGTATATATAGGACTAATAAGTATATTATATATATTTCTATATAGCGCTAACTTAATTTAGTAAAGCCTTAGTAAACTAGCTAAATAATAGTATAGGTAGTCTACTTAATATTTATTTAATATACTAGTTATATATAAATAGTATATATAAATAGTATTTAAACTATAATACTACCCCCCCTTAAAATAGTACCTTTACCCTTAAAGGTCTTACTCCTTAAGCGTCTTTTATAACTCTCTTATAAAGTTATAGTCTTTAGGTAGTCTAGGCTTATTCTTATATTATTTATAGAACTTTAAGACTACTTTATTATAACCTAGTAAGACTTCTTCCTATAACCTTTAGTTAGACTTATATCCTTTTTAATTAACTTAGTATTATAACTACTTCTTTTATCTAAATAATCTTAAGTTAATAATTTCTTTAACTTCTTATTTATTTTCTATACTTTTATCCCTCTTTATAACTATAGGTAGAGGTAGTAGAGGTATTTACTTTAGTAATAGATTATCTAAATTAGGTTAAAGTAAGCTAGTATAGAATATATTATAAATTTTTATTATTAATAGGAGTTTTAATTAGTATACTTATAGGCTTACTCTTATTATAACTTTAAAGGGACTAAGCTATTTATAATCTAGCTTCTTTAATAGTCTCTCTATCTATATATTTTATATATCTAACTAGACCTTATTACTAACTTAATAAGATAGGGAACTAGTATAATACTTATTAGTATACTTAGTATATCTTACTTATAACTATATAATTTAGTCTTATAATATTTAGTAAATCTTAGTTATTTTATTTATAAAATTATCTACTATTCGCTTCTTAACTACTAAGATAATTAAAGCTTAAAGAGGGTACTTTATTATAAATATAATAAATAATTATTTATCTTATATAATATCTTCTAGTTTTATACTAAATTAAAGTTTAAAGCTATAATTTACTATAAATAGTAAGGTTTATATTATCTCTAATATATATATATTTACTACTAGTTCTACTAGTAAGAGCTATTTAACTTAGTTATCTTAAAGGTAGTTATTATATACTCTTAAGTATTACTTTATAATTTAATTACTATTCTCTAACTATTTATTAGTTTTAAAGTAAAAGGTAGTTAATATTTATTTCTTAATCTTTAATTATTTATATAGCTAGGACTATATAATAAAGGTAAATTAGCTACTATAGTTAAAAGTAATTATATTTAGTAACCTATAGTAGCTAATAATAGTTTATAATAATAGCTTTACTATACTAATTATATTTATCTAGGTATAAGGAATATAGTAGCGCTATTTTATTAGCTAATTTATAACTATTAAGATATTAGTATATTTAATATCTATTAGTAAGTCTTTACTCTTTAGTAGTTTAATTATAAAATCTATTATTATAAAATAGGTTAGATTTAATAAGGCTATATAATAAGGCTAGTATACTAAGTAACCTACTAATTTAGGGTTAATATAGCTATATACTAAGCCTTCCCTAGATTAGGTAGTTATCCCTATATAAAATATATAGCTAAAGTTAATTAGCTATATATAACTAAAAGTCTTAGTAACTAGTATATATACTACTAACCTTAGCGGGAGGCTATCTATATTTAAGATAAGATATAGTTAACCTTTTCTATAGCTTTCTATTATAGGCACGGCGACTTATAGATCTATACTAAAGAAGATATACTAATTTAATACTATAAACTTAAATAAAGAGAGGCTAACTAACTATAGAGGTGCGTATAGGACTAATAAGTGTATTATGCGCGTTTCTATATAGCGCTAACCCGATCTAGCGAAGCCTTAGCGGACTAGCTAGATAATAGTATAGGTAGTCTACTTAATGTTTATTTAATACGCTAGTCATGTATAGATAGTATATATAAGTAGTATTTAAACTATAACACCACCCCCCCTTAAAATAGTGCCTTCACCCTTAAAGGTCTCACTCCTTAAGTGTCTTTCGTAGCTCTCTTATAAAGTTATAGTCTTTAGGCGGTCTAGGCTTATTCTTATACTATTTATAGAACTCTAGGATTACTTTATTATAGCTTAGTAGGACCTCTTCCTATAATCTCTAGTTAGACTTATATCCTTTCTAATTAACTTAGTATTATAACTACTTCTTCTATTTAAATAATCTTAAGTTAATAATTTCTTTAACTTCCTATTTATCTTCTATACTTTTATCCCTCTCTATGACTATAGATAGAGGTAGTAGAGGTATTTGCTCTAGTAGCGGGTTATCTAAATTAGGTTAGAGTAAGCTAGTATAGAATATATTATAGATTTTTATTGTCGACGAGAGTTCTAATTAGTACGCTTATAAGCTTACTCTTACTATAACTTTAAAGGGACTAAGCTATTTATAATCTAGTTTCTTTAATAGTCTCTCTATTTATATATTTTATATATTTAACTAGACCTTATCGCTAACTTAGTAAGATAGGGAACTAGTATAATACTTATTAGCGTACTTAGTGTATCTCGCTTATAACTATATAATTTAGTCTTATAAGATTTAGTGAATCTTAGTTATCTTATTTATAAAATTATTCGCTATTCGCTTCTTAACTATTAAGATAGCTAAAGCTTAAAGAGGGTACTTTATTATAGGTATAATAAATAATTATTTATCTTATATAGTATCTTCTAGCTCTATACTAAATTAAGGTCTAAAGCTATAATTTACTATAAATAGCGAGGTCTATATTATCTCTAATATATATATATTTACTACTAGTTCCGCTAGTGAGAGCTATTTAATTTAGTTATCTTAAAGGTAGTTACTATATACTCTTAAGTATTGTTCTATAATCTAATTACTATTCTCTAACTATCTGTCGGTTTTAGGGTAAAAGGTAGTTAATATTCGTTTCTTAATCTTTAATTATTTATATAGCTAGGACTATATAATAGAGGTAAATTAGCTACTACAGTTAGAAGTGATCACGTTTAGTAACCTATAGTAGCTAATAATAATTTGTAATAATAGCTTTACTATACTAATTATATTTATCTAGGTATAAGGAATATAGTAGCGCTATTTCGTTAATCGATTTATAATCACTAAAATATTAGTGTATTTAATGTCTATTAGTGAGTCTTTACTCTTTAGTAGTTTAACTATAAAATCTATAGTAATTTCCTTCTAGGGTAGTCGCGGGATTAGAAGTTATATAAGTTACCTAGAGTATAGTTAACGAGAAGCTTTTATTCTTTAATAAATATAATAGTTTTATATATATTTATATATATCTTCTAATATACCTAGCTAATAGTAAACTTAGGATAGGGTATAGTATATCTTAGTTTTACCTAGGTGTTCTACTATAGGTATATTATAAAAGGCTCTTAGTACTTAAATCCTAACTCTATTATTATTTAGAACCTATAGGCGATATTAGTATAGTACTCTTTCGTCTTAAGTTAGTTAGTAATCTAAAAGAGAGATATAAGTTTTATATTATTTAGGATTAGCGAGTTTTTAATTACCTTTTTAGAGTGCTTATAATATATCTTATAATAAAGGGTCTTTCTTATTAATATCTTAATATACCCTCTAGATTATATTAGAGATATTCTTAATCTCTATAATATCTTTAGCTACTAGTATAGCGATCTTAAGGTGGTTAGCTTCTAGTTTCCCTTTTAAGCCCTTTTATAGGTTCTATAGTTTTAGTAAGGTTTACTACTAATACTTATTATAGATATCTTAAGGTCCTTATATATAATCTCTAGGGCGTTATATTAATATATTAAGCTTAGTACCTTAGACTCCTAGTTAATATTAGATCTAGAAACAGAATTCTAAAAGGAACTTACTCTATTACGCTTATTAACGGTTTAGCTACTTTATTATTATAAAGTATTTAAGCGAGCGATAGTTAGAAAGGACTTTAATAGGGGCGTCTAAATTAATACTTATTAACTCGAGTCTTTACTCTTTAAAGGCTTAAATAATAGTTAATAGCTCCTTATTATAAATTTTATAATTATATTCCGCTAGAGATATCTTCTTAGAGAAGTAGGCGATAGGTTTTAATACACTATTATATATTTAGGAGAAGACTCCTATAACTACTATATTTAAAGTGTTAACTTTAAGGTATATATCTAGCTAAGGGTTAAACTAGACTAGTATTAGGGCCTTTATAAATTATTATTTAATTTCTTTAAAAGCCTATTAGTAATTTACTATTTATTAAAAAGGAATATCCTTCTTAGTAAGGTTAGTAAGAGGTAAGGTAATATATTTAAACCCTTTAATAAATAGGTAATAAAAGTTCGCGAATCCGAGAAATATTAAAATATCTTTTATATTCTAGGGAATAGACTATTTAAGAAGTATCTTTACCTTCTCTAGGTTTATATAAATTCCTTTTATTATAATAATTAGTCCTAAGAACTTAACCTCTTATATATAGAATTCGCTTTTATTAATATTAATATATAAACCTTTCTCTCTTAGGCGCTATAGTACTTAATTAATATAATTAATATATTCCTTAAGGGTATTACTAAAGATTAGGATATTATTAAAGTAAGCTATATAGAACTTGTCTAAAATATCTTAAAGAGTGTTATTAATATAACCTTAAAAGGAGGATAGTGTGTTATATAGCCTAAAGGGTATAACTAGATATTTAAACAAACCCTAATATATTATAAAAGCGGTTTTCTATTTATCGCCTTCTTTAATCCTTAATTAGTTAAAGGCGGCGATAATATTAAGTTTCGTATAATACTTCGCCTTATATAGCTTGTCTAGTGTTTTACGGATCTTTAGTATTAAGTATCGATTTTTAATAGTGATCGCGTTTAATACTTAGTAATCTATATAGAATTATAGTCCTCCTCTAGGTTTCTTAACTAAGAGGATAGGCGAAACTAAAGGTGAATTTAAATGATAAATTATCTTCTTCCTAAGGTGTTCCTAGATATACTTATAAATAACTTCGGATTCTATCTAGTTTATTAGATATAGTTTACGAAAAGGGAGCTTATATAGATTACTTTTTATTAGTTTAATCTTATAGTTAATACTAGGCTAAGAAGGAGGAAGAGTGTCTACTTTAGCTTTTAAAAATGCTTCTAACTTATAATAGTAAGCTTAGAGAACTCTAAATCTAGAATTACTATAATCCTTTCCTTTTATCGCGATATTATAATCTTCTAGGTTAATCGCTATAAGGTATATTAGGTAGTTATTATTACTATCTAAAGGTTAGTAGAAGTAGATTATAGTCTCTATTTCTTTATTATCCTTTAGAGATTAGTAGAGTTTAGTTAGGCTAATCTTAAAGTATTTAATACTATTAATTACTATAGTTTTAATAGAAGTAGTTAGTCCTCTTAAACTATATACTATATATTCTTATTAATATAAAAGGTATTCTCTTAAATAGGTATTTAGAGAGAACTAGATAAGGCGAGCTTAAAAGTTAATTATATTATACTAGGAAATCTAAAATATACCTAGGATAATAGGATAATTTAATTGCGGTATTACTAAGAGACAGATTCGCTTATAGTGTTACCTAATAGTTATATTAAGTTCGGTATATTAAGTAACTTCTACCTAATACCTATTAGTGAGTATTACGAACTTCGGTCTCTTAAGCTTATAGAGATATTTCTTAAATCTTTTCTTATAGATAAAATGAGTATTAATAAAAGATAATAATATACTATTATCTATTATAATAGTGGTAGATACTTAATAGAGTGGTATAGTGTATAGGCTCGCCACTATATAGTTAAGTGTAATAGGGTCAGTATATTCTAGAGACTTAATTAATAATAGAAATTCTTCTAGCTTATCCTAGCTAGATTTATCCGTAGTTAGTATAAATACTTATTTATTTAGTGGTTTATCGCGTTTAGGTAGTATTTATTCTATACTACCTTCGTTAGGCACTAGGTTAAATAATTATTCTTTTAGTTATTTATTATACTTAGGAGGTTCCTATCCTAGATTAGAGCTTCTCTAATTTTAACTTAGGACGACGAGTTTTTTAAACTTCTTAGGGAGTTAGTAAGGTCTTTATTAATTATAAAGTCCTCCTCGTCTTTAGTTATATCTAAGTTATTTAGTGTGAAGGTAGATAGTCTATTCTCTTTCTTCTACTTATAAGTTTAGCATTCTAGTTTTCCTAGGTAGTAGTCCTTCTCTCTATAGTTAAAATAGGTATTTCTCTTCTTTAAGTCTTCCTTAACTATTAGGTCTTAGAGGTTTAGTACCTATAGTAGTTATTATAGTTTTAATAATAAGCTAGTTCCGCTATTTTATATAGTGCTTAACTTAAGATAGTCTAATTATAAAGAAGACTTTATAGCTAGTTTCGAGGCGATAGTTAGTCCTACTTTCTTTTAGAAGTTCCTATTTATAATAATATATTCCTTATTATAGTATAATTCTATAAGTTCTTTTATAGACTAGGCTTTTAGTGTATTCTAAACTAGATTCTAGAGGCTATTATTAAACTTAGAGGTTAGGTTTACTATCTTATCCTCTTTAGTCTTATAAAGGAAGACTACTAGTCGCTAAAAGTTCGCTAAGAAGGTGTTAAAGCGGTTAAAAGGTTATTTCTATAATTACTAGTAATCTAAATAAGCTTACTTATCTTAGTAGTAAACTCTATAGAGTTAATTAAGTATACTAATAATATCGCTTATAGTTCTAAAATAAATACTAGGATTAGTTATATTACTAGGTATACAAGACTTAATCACATTATATATATCTCTTATAAGTTATAAGCTAATATATAAGATCGCTGCCTCTAAGCCTAAGTATTACTAAGTTTATTCTTCTATCTTTAATTTATATATTAATTTTATCCTTTACTTATAATATTTCTCTTAAGTATTATTAAATTTAGGTAGGTTAAGGACTTTTATTTAATAGGCGGAGGAGTCTATTAGGTATAATAGGAGCGCGGCTAGTAGGTATAAATAGTGAGCTGAGAGTGGTTAGGAGTGTTGGCGAGTAGAAGGGCTCTAATAGTCTTTATAATTTCTTAGGTTATAGAGATTATTATAAATATTATAGGTAGTAGGGTTTAGTGATCTACTATAGGAGGGAGACTAATAGCGGGAAGTGACTAAAGGAGGTTAGTGACTATAGTTATTTAGTTCTTTCTTAAGTTACTTAATTTCTTTCTTATAAGAATTTGTAAGGTTAATCTAATTACTTAACACTTTAGTGACTCGAGTTAGTTCTCTATTATATTTGCTAATATAGATTTCTTAGCTTAAGACTTAGTTAACTAACTAGTTAATACTAATATTATATTTCTTTAAATTGTGTTAGTGGTCTTAGTATAGCTAATCTATTTAAGCTTTAAGTCTCTATTATTCTTAATAGGAATTAGTAGTCTCTTATCTTAACTTGTTAAGTACTTAGAGAGTATATTAATATTAGCTTATATATTGTTATAAGAGATAAAGGAGAAGGTCTAGGTATCCTAGTGCGAAGTCTAATAACTCCTTTAATATTTTAAATATAAAGTTATTATATAAGTTTATCTCTTTAGGGTATTTAGTGGTAATTATATTACCTTCTAGTATATATTTCTATTTTAATAGGAAGGAGAGGTTAATACCTTATAGTAGGTAATAAGGTATAGCTTTACTCTTATTAATTAGGTAATAATCTAATTCTTCTATATCTAGTATCTCTTTAGCTCTTTCCTCTATAGTATTAGTAATATTATTTTATAAATTAGGTTAAGGCTCTATAGAACTTAGTTAATCTTCTTATATAGGGTCTTACTAATATAATCTTAAAGATTATTATAATATAGATAGTATTAACTTTAAAGGATTAAGGAAAGAGGAGGTTTAAAAGTATCCTAGTACTTAAGGACTATTAGAGGGTATATAGGTATTCTAAGGGACTAGTTAAGTTTAAGGTGTAGTTAAACTATTATAGTTCTTATTTAATAAGTTAATATTATATAAAGATATTATTATAGAAGTGCGATATATAGCTAGAGTATTATAAGTTAAGCGGGTGTCTATAACTTAAGGACGAGATTAGTGTTTACTATAGTTAATAAATTAAATCACTAGGTACTATAGGGCTAACTATTAAAAGAGATAAGTCTATAATATCTAAGGCTATCTTATATCGACGTGTTAATCTTAAGTAGTTCTTAAGTAGTGTTCTTAGAAGTAGCTAATACCTACCCTTAAAAACCTTAAATTATAAGAGGAGTTTAGTAAGGTAAAAGCTTAGGGTTTTAATAGATTAGTTTAAGTTAATATTATAGGTATAGTAACTTATAGATCTATACTAAAGAAGATATATTAATTTAATACTATAAACTTAAATAAAGAGAGGCTAACTAACTATAGAGGTGTATATAGGACTAATAAGTATATTATGTGTGTTTCTATATAGCGCTAACTCGATCTAGCGAAGCCTTAGCGGACTAGCTAGATAATAGTATAGGCAGTCTACTCAATATTTATTTAATGCGTTAGTTATATGTGGGTAGTATATATAGGTAGCATCTAAACCATAACACTTTTCTTCTCTTTTTAGTTTAGTCTCTTTATATTAAGTAATTTATATCTTTAAGTAGTATTTACTCTATATCCTTATTTATTAGTATACTATATTATTATATTAAACTAAACTTACCCCTATTACTATCCTAGGAAGGAATTATAATATCTTACTAAATAAATAAGACTAGAAATTAAATACACTAAATATAGTATAACTAACTAACTTAAATAACTTAGAGGTTAATAACTATACTATTATCCTAACTACTAAATATACTATAAGATAAACTACTAAACTTAAATAGACTAATATAAACTAATATAAATTATATATAGTAAGTAATATTACCTTTACTTTATAGCTTTACTAACTACTAAGATATAAGACTACTATAAAGATTAAAGCTATACCTAACTATATCCTCTTAAAAGTAACTACTTAGAGTAAGAATACTATTATAGATTAGGAGGGCGCTATTTAAGATTACTAGAACTAAACTATTAATATAAAGGAATAGATTATAAACCTTAATAACTAGATTATATAAAAGTAAGCTATTATTAACTATTTTAAATAAAGTTAAGGCTTAACCCTAGGACTAACCCTAGTATAATATATTAATATTCTAGACCCTAAGTTATTATTTAATAGTAAAGAACCTACCTTTAAACTATAAAGATCTAAGATCCTTAATAAATTTATTATTAATACTCTCTATATTATAGAATAGGTTAGATTTAATAAGGCTATATAATAAGGCTAATATACTAGGTAACCTATTAATTTAAGGTTAATATAGCTATATACTAAGCCTTCCCTAGATTAGGTAGTTATCTCTATATAAATTATATAGCTAAAGGCTAATTAGCTATATATAACTAA
>JADWPR010000041.1:0-64408 GCA_016109585.1 Phialophora expanda | reverse complement strand
CAACATGGTGCTATCTTTATTTTCACCGATGAAACCCTTATTGAAGTCGGCGGTGACCCTCGAAAGAAGCCTAAAATCAGTAGGCCAAAAGGGCAAAGAGAGGAGAGATGGGAGAGGGCGAAGCCTGTTCAAAAGATACAGTTCACATTCATGATTTGGTGCGCAGTCTGTCTTGGGTGGAATAATGCCTTCCCGCTTCATTTTTGGTCTACTGAGACCGAGGAAGAGAAGAGAGATGCTAAAATACAGCTTACACAAGAGAACAACGAGCTTCAACAAGAGGTTATAAAGAAGAGGAAGAGAGCAACTACACAACCCTGGTCAGATGAATTTCAAGTCCTCCGCGATATTACAAACTCGATAAATAATGAGAATAGACGACGCCAACAAGCACACCAGCGCGGACGCCTCCGTCAAAAGCCCGTTGAGAAGGTCTTTCCTTTTGAAGATCTTGAACGTGGTAATCGAGAGAAGCACGGTGTTGACTAGTATCGCCATCGACAAGGCGTATTACGACGAGTCCTCTACCCCTTCTACTTCGCAATGCAGGCAACGTACCCAGACCGCGAGATCTGGATTATTGAGGATAACGCCTCTCCACACACAAAGGCAGCGATTATTGAGGCAGACTACCGCAAGAGATTTGGTATACGAACAGTTCAGACTGGAGGGCCTGGTTGGCCGTCGAAGTCGCCAGATCTCAATATGATAGAGGCATGCTGGTCAGACCTCAAAGACAACACCAACCCGCGCTTCTATCACCTCCATGGCGAGTCGGTAGAGACCATCCGGAAGGCACAAGAGATCGTTACACAAGAGTGGCAAACACCAGCTATAAGAGACGCTATAATAAAGCATTGCAATGACTTCCCGCGGCGTCTGGCGAACGCTATAGCACAACAGGGCAACAACACCTTCCGGGGGTAGCGACGGCGAGGTCAGGCCTATACCAAACCGCATATAGCTTAACTGACCAATCAGATGGCCAGGATGCCTCTCATACATCATCTTTGCCACAGTGGACTCGCTATACCGTATTTGGTGAAGCACATTTCAATGGGCGTGGCCTCGTATGGCGTAGTGGAGATGGGGGCGGCAAACTTTCACGACCAGGCTAAAGGCAATCTGCGGGGGAGGCGCTTATCGGGGCAGGCAGCGGTCGGCGGTTAAGGAGGCAAACCAGGTCGTTCAAGTTTCAGTGAACGTACACCCCTTCATGGGCTATTTCCTGGAATGAGTGTATGGCAAGGCGTTTCCGGGACAGCAAGGCATACCTATCCTTGTCGAGCTTTGACAACCGCGCAATGTGGCAGAAACTGGGGGCGAATGACAAAAGTACAATATCGCCCCGTCGTCCTAGCATTGGTGCTTCGCTCCAGAAAAGAGCCCTTGAGACCTCGTTAGCTACGAAGGTGTCCTCTTATGTCCAAC
The DNA here is from genome assembly GCA_016109585.1 of Phialophora expanda. Taxonomy (NCBI): domain Eukaryota; kingdom Fungi; phylum Ascomycota; class Eurotiomycetes; order Chaetothyriales; family Herpotrichiellaceae; genus Phialophora; species Phialophora expanda. Next base: position 62,977 of record JADWPR010000041.1, on the reverse strand, counting down.
AACGACTTCACGAACTATTCGAAGTGAAGAGAAGCTTTCAACCCAAAGACACCCAATTCGTAATTTTAGGTGGACTGGGCGCTCGTTTGCACTGAAGGCTGTCTCCGGTAGCCGCCCGAACCGTTCATGGCACGCTCTCTCGCCTCCGTCATGAACAACCTTCCTTTTCAACCAACTCGAATTACCGTCCTAGCCTTTGTATCTTTTGTTGGATTTCTTTTTCTCTTGACCGTGTGGCATACATCATCCTCGAATTTCGGGGTGATTTTCCAGCAGACATCATCCTCGTACAGCGGAATCAGCAGTTCACGCCAAAAGTCACTGCAACCCATCCAGAATGCCACCTTGGGGGTATGCCTTTAGCTCGCACGCTGACATCGTCCTTGCTAACAAGATCCAAGTTTGAAAGAATCCTCGCCATCAATTTGCCCGAGAGAACGGATCATAGAGATGGCTTGATCCTTTCTGCTGCCGTGTCAAACCTGCGCATTGAGCGTGTAGACGGTGTCCGCGGGAGCACAATCCTCGACAAAGTCCTTCCACCCGATCATCCCGAGCATATTGATCCGGCTCGACTTGGGAGCTGGCGTGCCCATATCAACGCTATCAGCCGGTGAGCATTTCGTCGAAGTCGTCGCGGATATCAAGTGTTGATCCCTCCCAGGGTGGTGGAGAACAATTGGACGTCAGCTTTGATCCTTGAAGATGATGTGGATTGGGACATCAGATTGAGATCCTTGCTAACAGACTTCGCGCTGGCCTCCGACACCCTCCTCTCGCGGCATGACCCGGTGGCGCTCAAGTTCCGCGAGCTTCCCTTGTCGCACACTCCTGTCACGTCACCCTACGGCGATGGGTGGGGTGTCCTATGGCTGGGACATTGTGGAATGAAGATATCCGAGTCCTCTTCCCGAGTGGTCCATGAGAACGATGAAAGTGTCCCCGAGGTTCGTTTTCTTCATTCGTGGGACAAAGATGAGGTATCACCACTGGTTGATTATCCACCACACACACGAGTCGTGGGCGAACAGCATGAAGGAGTGTGTTCTCTGGCGTACGCTGTTTCTCAAGCTGGTGCTCGCGGGCTTCTGAACAGTCTAGGCCTGAAGCGGATGGACAACGCTTTTGACTTGATGTTACGCGAATGGTGTGAGGGAATACACGAGGAGCATTCCAATCGCTGTATCGGGGTTTTGCCCCAGCTGTTCGACCATTACAGACCCAAAGGACCGTCCGAGGCTGACAGTGACATATCAGCGCCGAACGGTGGATACCGAAGTCAACCCTTTACACAGAACATTCGTTGGAGCGTGCGGCTCAACATGGACAAGCTACTTCGTGGAGAGACGGACTACACTGACCAGTGGCCGGACTCCAAGGTGTGATCTCGAACGACATTACATCGGCCGAGGGAAAGATTACCAAACAGTCGGGAGAATGCATAAAGAGGGCAACCACAATTGTATTCGACGTCGTCAACCAGGCCGAGGACCAAGGCGGAGTGATCAGGGGCTACAACGCTCAGCTTAGTTCTTACGGCCAAGAGTACGCAGATTGGATGTGCCTGACACAGAGATCGGCGACAGGACCAAGCATCGGCTCGGTCCAGAGGTGGCACTCGAGCGAGAAGGAGTTCAAGCAGCCAAAGCCGACATGAGTGAAGATAAATTTAGGATACGAACCCCAAGACATCATAAGCGATGGGATAGAACGAGAGTCCAAACGCATTGAATGCCCGCTCAGATCAACGGCACTGTCAATCGCTTTAAAGGGCGCCAACTTCCGCATCATCGCATCACATTCTCCAGACGATGGCCTGCACAACGATCCCCAGGAACCCCACAGCGAAGACACTCAGAGCAGTCCTGCTCAAGGTGGTCTCTTCCACTACTCTGCGGATCTTGGTCGTCGCACCATTCCTTCCCAGCATGTCGACATCCCCCGCGGCCGATCCGAATGCATAGTAATCCGCCCAGTCGACCGCCGACAGATTGTTCTGGTAGTCAATCGCCGTCCCGGCCCAATTGTTGGTGATGACCCCGTCGTCACGTTTCCACCAACTATTACAGTTCGGATCCGAGAACGAGGTCTTCTGCAACGCCAGCTGCAGGTCATGCCAATAGCTCAGGGTCTTTTCCTCCAATGGACAGAGTGCTAGGGCCTGACCTTTGCGCCGTGCCCGGAGCACCTGGTCGATCAGAACGGAGATGTACTTGGTCTGGGCTTCGATGACCAGAATGAGGGAGTTGTGGGAGAGGTTGGTGTTGGGGCCATACAACATTCCAAAGTTGGGCAGATCCGGGACCGTCACTCCCTTGTACGCGTAGGGGGCGTGAGCCCAGATCTCTTCGAGGGGCTTTCCATTCCGTCCCGTGATCTTGATCGGCGACAGGAACGAGAACGTGTCAAACCCAGTGGCCAACACAATCAGGTCGAACTGGTCCACGGAGTCTTTCCCCTTGAACTTGATCCCGTCGGCCGTGAACCGTTCTATTCCGTCGGTTTCCAACTTGACATTCTTCCGCAACAGCGTAGGGTAGTAGTCATCGCTGATCACCGTCCGTTTGCAACCGGGGTGATACGTCGGGGCCAGCTTCTCCCAGAGGTCCGGCCGGTCCGGCAGTTGTTCCCTCAGCAGGTTGGAGTTCATAGACCTCATCAGGTCGGCGTATGCGGAATCCGACTTTGTCACGGCGGAATGGAACGACTCCCTGAAATCCATGGCCTCCGCTCGAGCCCGTCGCCGCGTTGGCGGAAGATAGGTGAACAATGCTTGCTGCCATTTGGGAATGTCCGCGTCGTGGCGCGGGATCACCCAGGCTGGCGTTCGTTGACAGATGGTGAGCTGAGACGCCAGTTTCGCAACTTCGGGGGCGATCTGAGCCGTCGTCGCGCCTGAAGAGGGTCAGAATAACAAGCCGCAGATTGTCGCGTTCCTTACCGGTTCCAACTATGGCGATCCGCTTTCCTCTCAAATTGTAGCTCCAATCCCACCTGGCTGAATGCATTATCTTGCCCTCGAAGTCGCGGTAGCCCGGGACATCGACGCCTTTTGGCTTGTTGAGCTGTCCTGTCGCAGCAACCAAGAAGTCGCTGGTGATCTTGTAGGAAGAGGTGAACTCGGACTCCTTTCCGCCGCCGATCGTGACAGTGGTCTCCCACTTCAAGGCCTTGTCGTCCCAGTGCGCTTCTTCAACCGCGGAGTGGAACCGGGCATGCTTGTACAGGCCGTACTTTTGCGCCACGTCCGTCAAATAGTCCTGATTGGTTGTCAGTGGGCATGGCCACACGTCGGAGGGAGGACACCGACGAGGATCTCTTCCTGGCCAGGGTAGCGACGAGACCACCGCGGGTTCTGTGCAAAGGAATACGAGTAGAGCACGCTGAAGACGTCACAACAGCAACCGGGAAACTTGTTGTCTCGCCTTTGGATGTCAGCGAGCAGCTTGGACAACGACGACGGGCCGCTCGTGGCTCAGGAGCACTCACCACGTCCCGCCAAAGCCACCGCTCTTCTCCAGGATCACAAAGTTCCTCACCTTCCGATTGACAAGGAGATCAATTGCCGTGCATATGCCCGAGATTCCTCCCCCGACAATCACCACCGCAGCACTTGTAAGGTTCTGGTTGTTGATAGAAGACGAGAACCATCCTTCGCAATCGAGCTCAGCCTCACGGTTGCAATATGAAGGCAGATAGCTTGAATTGGAGAACATATCGATATTCGACACTATAACACGACCAACGATCACTCTGAGCTTCGCAGCAGCTGGCAAGCTATATCAAGGGAACCGAGAGACATCCGTAGAGGCGTTGCCACATCGTCGCTGATACATTGGCATATCACGCCGACCATTGCTCGCCAGAGATCCTGTGATACGCAATGCGGTAGTCGTCCTGTGTGTGAGCGTGCGTTGCGAATCGGTCGTCGGACGGTCACAGCTTGTATGAGATGCTGTAAAGGGAGCATGGCTACTAGCTTCAAGACCCGTGCTCTGACAGGAGTGGCTGCTGTGGTGAGTACGAGCGCTGGAGTCCTGGATGACATTCTTGACTGGCCTTGCCGACTGCAATCGGGCAATTGGGGGTCCAATGGGACCGTATAGCGCTATCCCGTAACAAGTAGTTGGCTGAGCATCCGGCTCCGGCCCCGATGTCTCGGCCGCTTCGGGATATCTGAAACGCCGCGGATGCATATGAAAAACGAACACTGCTCAGATCGGGGCCGAGGAACATGTCGCCAGCAAGCGGTTGTATAGGCGCCATGGACATAGGCGGCGTCGTTCGTAACTGGAGACTGTTCGATAGCCCATCATCGGCTCTAACTCTAAAGGCGATGCCTGTGACCCAAGAAAGGAAAGTATTGTGCTCCGGCTTGTCTCATGCATCATAACCATCTCGTGAAAGGCGAACGCGGCCACCGTCGTTGCAAGCCCCTCCTCGACAGCCGTGGCAACCCCTTCTCAGAGTCTCGGCATGGGCATGAAGAACGAAGACAAGGTTATCTGATGATACGTCTGCGTGCCTTCTTCCAGAAAGGCTCCAAACCCTCGACCATATCTGACGTTTGGCAATCCAGAAGGACTGCCGGGTGCCGCTTTTTCTTTCGCCGGTCTTGAGCATTCCAGAGGTAAGTAGGCAGATGCGGTCTTTATTTCAGCACCCAAGGAGGGATCGTATGGCCACTTGACGAAGAAGATGCGTATCTCGCCCGTCTCCCAATACTGATGATCCTCCCATATGCGAAGCCGTTGGGATTCGGGAACGTCGCTTGCTTCGGTCACGTTGAGACCTTCTTCTTCGAGCTCCATCAGCCTCTGCATGATAGTACTGCCGGTGCAACCCTGGAGGTCGCCTTCTGTTCGATTTGTCTGAGCCAGCAGAGCAATAGCTGACCTTCGGACGACTGGGTCCCGACATCGTCCAGCTATGAACGCGAGGGTGTCGATGACGCCAGAGTCAATGCCGAACGATGTAGTCCTGGGAGCTTTGGCTGGGGTCCCGATTGCATCATTGTACAGCTCGATGATTTCTGCAAACCTGTCCACGTGCCGGTCATAGGCGCATTCTTCGCCCGTCCCGAGTGTATCGAACAGGATTGAAGCGACAAGTGCAGCGGCCCGAAGGAGCTTTTTCGAGGTGATCAATGCCTCGTACCGTTCGAGCTTTGTCACAGGGGTATCATCGAGTGCCGCGATCCAGTTCGTTAGGAGAGCTTGCAACTGTTCTCGCCGTTCGCAGTGTAGGAGCGAGGAATCGATGTTCTCCTGTGCCCAATCCACGATCTCCTCGAGCTTGTTACGTCCCTCCAGAAGGTTGCCAAAGCAATAAGGAATTTCTGGCTGCGTCAGACGATGTTCCGTCTTACTTCGCCTGATGGCGGCGCTGAGGGCCAGGGCTGAAGGGACGTCGACGATGCTACAAAATCGCATCCGCAAGCGCTCGATGATGGGCCGAAGGAAATTGTTCAGCACGGTCTTTTCGCTGTCAGATAGGACAAGGTCACCAGATGCCAGTCTCGCATCAATGTCGGTGATCAGACTATAGCCGGACTTGAGCAGTTGATAAGCAGTGCGACTGTCCTGCAAGTTTTGCAGGCAAATGAATATGACGCACGAGATCAAGGTCGTGATGTCCGACATTGCCGTCTCATAGGCCATGCGAGTTGCTTTGCTGCTTTGATGTAAAGCCAGTTGCTGCAAGTCCGAACGCTCATGCGACTCCCCGTCCACCTCGGAGGATTCATGAAGGGCACCGAGGGCGACTACTCCGTGGAGTATCGAGCGATTGAGGTGACATGCTTGCAGAATGAGTTTGTTCCAAAACGCTGCATCTCTCCACCCAGACCATTCTGGAGCTGTCCTCTGGCAGAAGAAAACCAGGCTGCGGAGTTCTTGGGGCTCGAGCCCCGGGAAGGCGCTGACAGCCTGGAGTAGCCTGCTGGACGGACTGATCGGAGACGTGTAGGTTGGGGATCGCGCAGAAAAGACAGAACGGTGGTGCTCGGGACTTCCAGCCGGGACATTTGTATCCAGGCGAAGCTCAGGCTGTCCTATCGCGACGGCCTGCTGTCCAGGTGAGGCCCGATCTCTGATTCTATTCTTCCGAGGCGACTTATCACTTGTCGATCCAGATCTGGCAGCCGCCTCCGCTTTGGCTCTCACCTGTCTCTCGTGTTGGACATGTTTGCGGATCTCCTTCGTTTCGGCCCTGGAGCTTCGCGACAGTATGGTTGAACCAGAGTCCTTGTTGATCCATAGTAATGATTCCGGCATTGCGTCGACCCAGCGGCGCGGCACTTGTTCCCGACCGGCAAAATGCGTTGATGACAATTATGCGCCACGGCGCAACTTTGAAGGGTTTGTTGTGAGCTGCTCTCTCAGGAAGTTGGGGGATCGCGACGTTATGGTCATTGCGACAACACCCCCATCAGCGGCTTCGAGGTGACCTGTTAAGGCCGACCATTCAAAAGGTCCCAAGCGATAGCGAACAGGTTCCACGGTCAAGACGTGAAGGTTGCGTGTATCCGGACGTCGGAGGAAGAATGGGCCGTTTCACATTCGCTACTAATGCCTAGGGGTTTGACTTGGCAGTCGAGCCATTCCAGAGGGCTTTGGTGTTGCGAGCCATTCCGAGGGTGTGCGTGAGAGGCCCTGACCCGTTAATGATTAGGATAAGGTTCTCTAGGCAAGAAGACGGAATCTTGGGGAAGCCATGAATTGTGGTTGGAGCTACGGCCGCCTGCATTAGACGCTCGCCACCCTGGACAGGGGGGGGGTTGTCGGGTTGTCCCTCGGTCTACTCGGTATTCAAGCACTCCACGGAACTTTCTAGCCCTGCCGCAAAACCAAGACGTGCGAAGCTCATGACGCGGCAGAGTCTTGGGTAGAGCTAACAGTGTCAATGGCAAGTTCTGGCATTGGTAATTATGTGCGCGCCAAACAGAAACGTCGGCGCCTGGTGACTGCACGTGACAAGCGCGTACGCATAACCGTCACCATGCAATGGCGGGGCAGGGAAGCAAAAGTGCATTGCTAGGCCTCTCGGAGACTCTCATTGCTGCTGTGATGTGGTGGACGAGCTATCACTCCGCCTTGATTTCTTCCCTGTCGAAATCCGACGCCTTATTCTCACTGCCGCTGTGCCCAGACTGACCCTCGAGAACCTCCGTCCCATCCTGAGTGACGTGCACATTGATCCGAGGACCCTTGAACCACTTCCTGCCATCAATCGCATACCAGGACATGGCCAGGAACATTGAGCCTCCGTATATCAGACAGGTCCAGTTCATGGTCAGCGAATTCAAGTCTTTACCCTTCACGGCCGGGAAGCATAGAGCTGGAACAATCACCAACCACCAACAAAAAGCAACCGCCCCCAGTGGCTTCGACCATCTGCCGAGATTCCAAGGACCTGAGGGACGAGGAGTCAGCAATTACGTATGCTGAGAGGCACACGTTCGGACTTACCTGGCTTGAACCTTCCGTGATCGAAGAACAGCTTCAATGCCACCGGCGTAGTGAATGCCGTGTACTGAGCAATGGCACCAATGCTGAATACCGCACCAATAGCAACCGGGCTGGCAAACATCAACAGCCCTAGCAATGCCGCCACTCCCAGGACGCCCCAAGTCGCATACACTGGTGTCTTCGTCCTGGGGTGAATCTGACTCCACCATCTTGAGCCAGGGATAGCCCCGTCCCGAGAATAGGCAAACACGACGCGCGTGGCGGTGATGGTGCAGCTTTCCCCGACGAAGAACTGCGCAACGATGTTCAGGGAGAACATAGCCAAGCCGGCATTCTTGCCCAGCACTTGCAGACACAGGCTCCCAAACGGCTGACCATATTGTCCCGCCACAACGTCGGTAATGTCAACGACGCAATAACAAATAACCCAAATTATAACCCAGCCCAAATACAGGCCTAGTTGGGCAGTCATGATGATGGCGCGTGGTGATGCGATATTGGCGTTGCTGCATTCTTCGGAGAGATGAAACGGCGCATCGTAGCCCGACATCGTCCAGATCGTCGTAAGAAAGCCCATGATTGTGGCCCACCCAATCGGCCACTCAGTGCCATTCTCAAAGGTCGTCCAGACCTCGCGGCTGCTGTTGGTCTTGGGGTGATTGATCGAGCCCACCGGGAACCAAATGGCGAAGATGATCACCACAAGGACATTCCAAACCGTCCCAATCTTATTAAGCCAGCCGATGAACCATGTGGATTGCATAGTGACGAGACCATTGATGAAAAGGAGAAAGAGCAGGGTAAGGTAGACATGCCAGGTCTTGGGTTCGTAGTCAGGATTTGTAATCATGCCACAAGTGATCAACATCGAGGCCAGGGCGTAGTTGACGGAGCAGGGGCCGGTCACGAATCCGCAAAAGTTGGACCATCCGACGAACCAAGACGCCAATGGTCCCCAGCCTTCGGGAGCAAGCACGGCCGAGGCATAATAAAGACCTCCCGCGGTAGGCATGCTCGAGCACAGTTCGGCCATGGTGAAGGCGGTGGACTGGATGATGACCGCCGAGATGAGCCATCCCCACATGGCACCACCTGTACCCGAGTAACCCAAGCTGTAGCTGATGGTAGACGCGACGGAAGGCAGTAGTCCGAGAACAGAGAACGAAACTGAGAAAGACTCCCAGATGGTAAAGTCTCTAGCATTCGATCAGCTCGCGGTGGGGGCCGGCAGCCACGGGAGACCGTACCTCTTGAATTCTTGTTTGTATCCCAAAGCGGCCAGAGTCACCTCGTCCTTGGTGGCACCCTCCTCCAGGACGGCATGGCTGTGTCGCTGTGTGAAGACGGATGTGACGCCGACGGCGTTTTCATCGACAACAGAGACGGATCCCTTCCGAGGACTTGCCATGGTGTCAAAAGCTAGGACGCGAGCAGCATGCGACAGCTGGATGGTCCAAGGGGACGAGGCAGGAGAATGGGAACAGGACGGACTTTATCCGCACGTCTATCCAGGGTGTTGTCGTTGTAGATTTAAACACTCTCGATAAGATTGCCTCCGCATGTGGGAACGATTTCCCGGGCACCTGTGGTCTCGCCATGTTAACGACGAAATGGAGTGACACTATCCCTCAAAGTAGAAGGAGAGAAGGCATCCAGGTTGGCTGGCTCAGCCACTAAACTCTTGTAGAGTTCATGATTGGCGGAGCAAGAGTTCGCGAGGGTCATAAACCGTTCGTGTTGGTCTTATCAGCAAGCGACATTCCCCTCGAGGATGAGAGGCGCACATCTTTTCGCTACCGGCGTGCAGCGTGGCGGCAATCGCAGCTTGTGCAATGCTTGGGAAGGTGCTCACCAACTCGGAGCCAGCGGAGATTTCATTCGTTAGGCCCTGGCAAGAAAGATAGACCTGCGTTCAGTAGCGTGCATGATTCGACCTTGGGCAAGCATTATCAATGGTACCAAGATAAAGTGATGCAAGTATTGGCGATTCTTGCGATATCTTTTGTCAAGGCTTGACACGAGCTTCTTGCATCCCACGTGGCAGCGCCGCGCAGCCGGCACTTGTCCTGCGATGGCTTCGATCGCAATCGCATTCATTCCCATGTGGTTATTGTGACTGCACTGGACGCGAGCTCAGGAGGAGTGTATCGCGATAACCCTTGTTGGGGCAGCCAGCCCTATGGAACGCGGGAATGTCCTACGTAAGAGCAATCAATGAAAGTTCCACGAGTCCCTCGTACTCGGCACGTCTATGCTGCACGAGAGACGCCAATCACAAAGTGCTTGCATTTGCGAAGATTGAAAGTTCGAGTCTAGAAGGGAGGCAACCATTGTCGAGATAGGAAGATGGCCGGTGTGAGTCCATATTATGAAGCAGATTGTTGGATGGCGTCGTCTGGGGGAGCACAATCGTCCTCAGCATGCTCTGCACCGTAATTACTACTCGGATCCGTCGACTGTCCACCAGTGACTACCTGCTGAGCCTGCCCTACCGAGGCCTTCTGGGGTTTGGCTGAGTGGCATCTGAATGAATTTGCTCGTTGCACGGTGGAAGAGCCTCATCCAGGTTTCCAGGTTCCACCACGGGGTAGAGGCAACCATCCGCGTAGTGTGAATCACGCATGGGCGGGGTATGGGAGAGTCGAGGAACGCGCTCAAGCAGTAGTCGAGACTCAGGGGAAGGGGGAGGTCTGAAACCGTTGAGAGGTTGGAGAACGGTGGATCGTGCAGCCATTTGACACCGATCGAGTGTGAAAGCAACATGGTCTGATCGGGTCGTGGCCAGTGACAAGAAGGTTGATCGCGACACCGTGACTGGGAGGGTTTTGGATGAGGCCCGCAGCGGAAGGAGGCGCGCAAACCGCGATGGTGCTCAAACACAGCCTCAACACACACGGTGTTTCGGTGGTTTGCATGAGCTGCAAGAGGAGGCGGGATACCACACTGGAGCTGACAGCACCGACGCCGACAGAACCAGCAGCGCTGCTGAGATTACTCCGTCCCGGCCTGGGAAGGAATGGTTAGGTGCTGAGCTCACTCCGGTGAATATCGATAGCGACGAGGGCCCCAGCAACGGAGGGCCACCAGACAGGCTGGTCCAGACTCGGCGGGTCCAAGGACGGCATTCCCACAGGCTTCCCCTGCTTCCGTGGTGGGTTTTCCAAGCCTCTGATGCGAGCGGGTCCACCACCAGCCAACCTTTTTCGCCCGTTAACTCGTGTCTCAGGCGCTACCACAAGCCACAACTTGCGTCAGTGGTTGGTAGATCTCACTTTCTGCATGCTCGAATGCCAGTTCTTCCATTCACTCACTGCTCTCTGTTCTCTTCACGCTGAGCACTTTCGCCATCACGGCTCTCCGAGTCTCACGAACACGCCCTCCTTGGACCCAGTCACCGAGACTGTGTGCAATTGAAGTTCAACTCATGCACATACGCCGCTCCGTGTACCACTGCATTGTTTACGCCCTCCACGAAACTCACAATCTCGAGGCCGATTGACGACTGCCCTTCCATCTCGACGATAGTCACCCCGGGAACAATTTGTCGAAAAACCATATCGGCATTCGGCAACCTGCTCCCTCCTTAACCCTCGCAACAGCATCGCGCTCATGGCTACCACCTCCTAGAGTGCATTCACCTCGATAGCCGCCATCAGTGGCGCCTTAAACCCCCTCCACACCATGGAAAATGTACCACCGCAGGTATGGGCGGTGGCTCACACGTTGATTGCCCGCAATGAGACAAGCAACTCGACCTCGGCGGATGCCACTTCTACTACGGCGAGTCGGCCGCCCGTCTACAAAGCGATCGGTCTTTCCCTGGCGGTGGCCTCCGGTTTGTTCATTGGCACTTCCTTCGTGCTGAAAAAGATGGGGCTGCTCAAAGCCAATGCGAAATACAACGAGGAAGCTGGCGAGGGTTACGGGTACCTCAAGAACATCTGGTGGTGGGGAGGCATGACCTTGATGATCGTAGGCGAAATATGCAATTTTGTAGCCTACGCCTTCGTCGACGCAATTCTTGTCACACCCCTCGGTGCTCTGAGTGTTGTGGTCACCACGATTCTGTCCGCGATCTTCCTCAAAGAGCGCTTGAGCTTTGTCGGCAAAGTGGGCTGCCTCAATTGCATTATCGGCAGCATTGTCATCGTCCTCAATGCCCCCGAGCAGAGCGCCGTGGCCGACATCCAGGAAATGCAGCACTTTGTGATTGCCCCAGGGTTTCTCAGCTATGCCGGAGTTGTCATCGTCGCCTGTACTTTCATTGCCCTGTGGGCAGGCCCGAGGTACGGGAAGAAGAGCATGTTGGTATACCTCACCATCTGCAGCTTGATCGGAGGTTTAAGTGTCGTCGCAACTCAAGGGTTGGGCAGCGCAATTGTCGCTCAGGCTGGCGGCAAATCCCAATTTAACCAGTGGTTCCTTTATGTCCTGTTGGTTTTTGTGGTTGCGACACTGTTGACCGAGATCATCTACCTCAATGTGAGTATCTATTACCTCCCCCACATGTCTAGCCACTGACTGTCTGCAGAAAGCTCTGAACCTCTTCAATGCCGCGCTTGTTACCCCGACTTACTATGTCATCTTCACCAGCGCTACAATTATCACTTCGGCGATCCTTTTCCGGGGATTCAAGGGGACCGCTGTAACGATTACAACCGTGATCATGGGATTCTTCCAGATCTGCACCGGTGTTGTTCTCTTGCAAATGTCCAAGTCTGCGAAAGATGTACCCGACGCAGCCGTCTTCAAAGGGGATCTCAACCAGGTCAGAGAAATCGCCGAGGTTGAACAGCCAGAAACCGAACCAAAGGCCGACGCTATTCGCGGAACTGCTGCTTTGATTAGGAGAATCTCCGTATCCCGACAGAAGATGGAACAGGAGGAAGCCAGGCGACTGCGGGAAGACACGCTTAAAGACCAACTCGAACCACTGCGCGAGAACGAGATCGTGGAATGGGACGGCCTGAGACGACGGAAAACTGTTCTCGGCGAACCTGGTGCTCCTGTCCGAAGAATGACCATTCATCCACCATTGGGCATGTCGCATTTTCCACAGCCGGACGACGAAGAAAGCGAACATGGTCCTGGATTCTTTGAGAACCTCCGACACCGTGCCCAGAGCGTCATCCGTCACCCTACTCCTGGCCGTCACCAAGACGTGCCACGGGACTCAATGCGAAGCCCCATACATCCAGTTGCCCTGACCGAGATCAAGGTCCACCCATCCAATCCCGAGTCACCTATTGTCCCCTATGGACCAGGGAGCTTCGAAGACGCCCAGGAACGGATTTATGGGCTCCGTCCCGGCCAGCTTCAAAAGGAAAGAGCCGTGACAGTCGCGGCCCATCCATCGCCTCGGTCGAAACCTCTACCCGCCAAACCATCGCCGTCCCCGACACTTAGACCAGCTCAAGAAGCCCGACGACAATTTTCGTTCACAAATTTCCTCCGCCCCAGTTCACGCACGCCAGACATCGATCCGACGTCGTCACGGCCGCATTTATCGCACCGGGGCAGCAGTAGTGAGCAGAGGCGCGCCGCAAAGAATGGATCAGAGGAGGAAAGATTGGGACTTGTCAAGGGTGATTCTCACCTTGCATTGCTTGAAAATGAATCTCCTCGTTCACCCGAACGCCCATCTGATTCCATGCCCTATGCCTTTGCACCCTCCCATTCCCAATCCAGCTCCACCAGCAGCGTTGATGATTATTATCGTTATCAATATCCTTCTCCTCCTCAACGTTCTCTGTCATATTCTGACGAGGTTGACGGTTGGCAGATGGCGAACACCGAGAGTCCGCCGAACGAGAAGATCTCAGCCGCACCACCACCGTTGACGACAAGCAGCCGGCGAAGGCCAAGTCCGCCGAGGATCTATCAACCCCCACCTTTGCTCACGAGGAGTTCACCGGTGAGCGCGAACGACGACCGAGCGATACCGGGCACCATGGTGGGAGGAGGCTCAACACGGGGCAGAGTCACTCAAGCAGCGTCGGCCCATTCCCTGACTTCGTCGACGAGTCCGCCGAAATACACGAGTCGGGCCCCCGACACTGGTTACCACAGGGCGGGTGGCGACGATCACCTGCCTCGAGTCTCGGAGGACGCAAGGGTGAATGATGCGTATGAATATGGCTTGCCTCGGACAGAGAGTCCAGAAGCGGAGGCCACTCGGCGACGGTTCGAAGAGCAAAGCAAAAGGGAAAGAGAAGAGAGGCGGCAAAGAGCTGCAGGTCGAAGACAGAGCTGGAAACCCACGAGCCCTGGAGGAGCAGCTGGGGGGAGCTTTGTCTAGAGAATATGGCTCGGACCTGGTCTGATTGTACAGTGAGTTTATTTTGGCAATAACGAAATACCCACGATGTTTGGATTCGATGGAAACGGACTTATGACCTGATAGAGAGATATGATGAGTCCAGCCGCGTGACAGTTGGCCGACTCAAGATGTGTATAGTACAATATAATGGAGTAGGCTCTCTCTCTTGCTGAGCAGGTTCGTCGTCGGCCCCTCAAATGTTCGCAAGGACCTCCTCTTCCAGGCTGCGATCGACAAATCCCAGGTCGGCTTCTTCTTAGTCCCGAGAAGCCGTACACTCGGGCCTCTCGGACGAGAGCATTGGCAAGCACAAAGTTCAAAGCCGTGGCCGTTCACCTGCTGGCCTGTCTCTCGTTGCCATGCTCCTGGATATGGTACAGGGACACAGAGCGAGTAATTCTGCCTTCCGGTGACTTGACCGCGATCAACATGGCCGATTCACCCGCATCCGAACCAACCCAAGAGCCAGACTCGGGCGACGAGTCGAATGCGGCGCAACAGGCTGCTGCCAAAGCAGCGACGGTCAAGGACAAGGAATGCCAGTATTGTCACCAGCATTTCACGTCTTCCTCCCTCGGCCGCCATCTCGATCAATTCATCTCGAAGAAGAAACCTGACGGCATTCACGATGTGGATGAAATCCGAAGGCTGCGAGGAGGCATCACGCGCCGCACGGCGAGAAGCAGTAGGAAGGACAAGAACAATGAGCACGAAGATCTTCGCTCGTCGCAGGGTTCCCCGAGTCTCGGTCCCGGTCCTCAACCAGGCACGCTGGTCTCATCTGCGATCGAACTCAACCGAATCCCCCCCGGCGGGATGCATGTGCGCTTGAACCGGTTGAACTGGCAGGCTACAGGTGTTATTACAGATCCCACCACCCTCGATTCTCCCGTCATTCCTGCTCCACCCACGCCGGCCATTGTGTCCAGCCCGTCGGCCCTCAAGCGCAGTTTCTCAACATACGCGCAAGACCTCAATCCGACGAACAATGCGGAGACCACAAGAGCGCTCGAGCTTGCTCTTCGCGAAGTCCTCGACTCTCTTCGTGCGGCCACCAAGCATGCCTCGCCGAAACCCTCCCCTTTCAACTTCGATGTCCTGTCACAGACCTTCCCTTCCCTATGTCTGAAAGTCCTACCCGCGCCGGCGACATTGTTCCAAGCCTCTCCTTTCTCCACCCCGCAATCGACCCCGATCAACCCACCCGGTCCAGATCAGCTTGCTCCCCTCCGTCAGAAGCTGAGCTCTATGATCGACTACTGGAAATGGCAGACTCTGCGGCTGGCTCAGCCCACGACCTCCAACATCGCAGAAGAGGCAGACTTTCTGACACACAGCGCGGCGCAGTGGATGGAGTCTACCCTTACACACTTGGAGTCGAGCTACCAGAATTGGATGGCGCATCCGGTCGATATCCGCAATCTACTTTGGCAGGTCGAGTTGCTCCGGGCATACAATTCAGAGCAGCAGAAGGTGCAAGAAATGGAAGAAAAGCTGGAGCGGTTACAGCAAGAGGCGAATCAGTTGCAACAGCAGGTGGAATACCTGTCCCGCTGCCAGTGGCCGAGGGAGATGGCGCTGTGGCCCCCCGAGCGCAAGACGTTCGGTGCCAGCATGCGTGAAGAGTTGCGGCTGATCAACCTGAACAAAGGGCGCGCTGCTTCGCACGCACCAGACGGCGTCGCCGACGAGACGGTGACTGCGCTGCCCGAGAATGCGAATACGAGACCGGGCGACAAATGGGATTTCGACAAATTGGTCAGCAAGTGGAAAGCGCACGTCAAGGAAGACCGGAATCGGCGCATGCCCGTGCCGCCATCCCAGCAGTCGATGGACGGGGTCACAGTTGGACCACCACCGGCAGCGAAAGTGTCGGAGCTCAAGAAGACGCAAAGCGAGCCGGGCGTGAACGGCATGTCGAACGGATTGTCACCGACCAGCTTGGAGGAGAGACGGCGGAGCACGAGGAATCAAAAAGGGAACATAAGCATCATTTCAGATCTGTAGGGAGTAGTCAATAATGGTAGGTATTACTTCGTATATACCGACCACTGTGCATCCGTTCATATATTTCATGTCCGTTGCCAGAATACATGTCCAAGGGGAAATTCGCTCAAATCGTGACAGCCACTAAAACCAAGAATCCTCGTCGTCCTCCAGCCGTAAGAGTGCCGAAACCGTCCTCTTCTTCGCCGGAGCACCTTGTTGCAAGTCGTCATCGTCAAGTTGAAACCGTACCCGTCGTGGCCGAGCGCGTACGGTTGGGGAGGGTGTTATTCCTCTTCTTCCTCCGCGGATTCTAGATCCTTCTCCCTCTTCGCGAACAGGCTGACTCGGTTTTGGATTGCGTAGATCGCGTAGCCCACCAGTGCCAGCAGCACGAACAGGACGATCACAATGATCGCTATCACATAGTTTCGTTGCACCATGACTGTGGTTGACGGGAGGCTGGGTCAAGGACGGCGGAGAGGACTGTGTCCTCGAGTGGCTGATCTTTCGATGATCGTCGAGTGCGACGGGTACACTCCGAGTGCGGGAATGGAGGGAGGGCTCGACTATGCGGAAGCGGGCCGGTGGTGGTGGACTGAGTCTGAGACCGCAGAAGAGGGATGCACTGTCAGGCAGCTGTCGGATGGGGATGGGCTCAGATTGATAGCTTCGAGGTGTGAGTGATCGTGGCGACGGTGGAGGTGACCCCGAGGATGACGAGGGACTCGGCAAGGAGACAGCAGTCAGCGACGCCGTGGTGTCAGTTGTGAAGGGTCGTGTTCCCAAGTTGTGTGCGGTACTAAGTGTTTCGTGGCAAATGCTGGTTCGCTGCTGGTTAGTTGCGATTGGGAGGCTGTCAGTGAAGATGGAATGTTAGCAAGAGCACTGTGCACAAAGAAGCCTACATGTAGTCATTCGCGACAGGCTTGTTCCCAGCCTCGCACACATCCATGTCTCATGATGTTGATGGCTGGGTGACAGCGAAGAAGAGGTTGGAGGTCAGTGGCAGGAAGCGAGATGCGAGGCTGGGCGAGTCGCGAGGCTGGCAATCCAAAAACGGAAATTATGGGGCAACTAGTGCAGCCAATGAGATTGAGAGAGCTTTCAGCCTTACACCGGCTTAACTCCGTATCCTTGCGAAAAGTACAGAGTACGGAGTACATGAACAACTTTTTACAGTACAAAGACGGTCGATTGACCACTAGATTGACCATCACCGCCCTCAGGTTCAGCTTGTGCATATGTCACAAAAGATCTCGAATCCCTGGTTGAAACAGTGTTAGTTAGCATGGTAGCTTCGGAGGGTGAGCCAACCATACAAGATCTTTTCCTGGGGAGTTTGTGCAATTGCTCGACAGGGGGAAGTGTCTCTGTATCGCCCAAAGAGCGGTGACGAATGAATAGTCGAAGACAATTGGTGCCTGTGGAACTTTGTCGCGGAACAGCTGGATGATATCTGGCGTTTGTCAGTAATGGTCCCCGCGGACATCAGGCAGCCTACCGGTGAAGCGGATGGTCAAATCTTCGAGGTGCGAACCTCGTACGCCGTAGCCGATTCCTGTACCATCCCAGCGAACGGCGCCGGTTTGGTTGGCAAGAATGCTAATGTTCTTCTCCGGACCCATAAGAACAACTGTAGCTTCAGATCAGCGAGGCGGCGGAAGAGAAGGGCTGAACCACCTCGCAGATTATAGCCGGCTTTGATGATTTCGGCAGCATCTCCCCTCAGACCTGCGTCAACAGCGGAGGCATTGAATCCTTGCTGGATGACGAGGGGGTGGTATGGAGGTAAGCCACTTTCCAGTCAGTTCGGAGTCTTCCAACTGGTAGGAGGACATACGTGAAGATGATGTCGACCTCTCCACACCCAGGAAGTTTCGAAGATGGCAAGGCGGACGCAGTTGCGCTGATGAGGCCCAACGACAGAATACACTTGAGTTGGACCATGATGGACAGTTCTACTGGGTAAGTCAGACGCTCTTGAGATCCATGCTCGAGGGATATAAGACCAGTATTTATATTCTCGTCCTCTGATAGCAGGACCTATCGAAAGCATCGATTCGCGCCATATTTGAAGCTCCAACCAAACTTCGAGATTGACGCGTGGCTTTGCGCATTGTATTGCTTCTTCCGCGACATCCTCAGGCGTCCGCGCAAGATGCGCCGCCCGTTTCTGACCGAAATGAACCGTGTTAAAAATGCATACGGAGGACGGCGGAGCGTCCGAGCGAAGTACCCAAAAGAGCTAGAGTGAATTGGGGAAGAGACGGGCTGGCTGTAGACCAAATCCCGCCCGAGCCAAAGCTGCGCATTTCATTACTGGCGCAAACATTTCCTCTTTTCATCTGGCGCCATCCATCATCATCCAGAGTCCGCGCAATGCGGTCAATCTCTGCGCTTCTGTTCCTCCAATGCCCGGATTCGGCTCGGATGGTGATCAAAAGTGCAGCTGAGACGTACGCTGGTCTGCAGCACTTGCGCGTCAGTGAGATTGCTCGGCGCCTGATGGAAAGCAAGGACGATGTGGCCCGCTACAGGGCCTGGTGGTAGCGGGCAGTGAGCACCGTACCTCGACACTCACCCGGCGATACAAATGTCGATGGTTTGCTGGTGTTCTTTGACAAATTTCTGCCACGTATTGGTCAAGACAAGGTATTTGATACTATCTTGCGCCGCATCAAAGACGTGTTCATCAAAGCCTGGCCTCATTTTTGCTCGAGATTCGCCCAAGGGAGCGACGCCAGGATGGGGTGGGAACATGGACTCATTCTTCTCCGCCGGAAAAGATTTGAGCACTTGGGTCGCTGTGAGAGTGTCCGTGGAGTCGCCACTGTGTGCTCGATTGCCCAGGTGGAATGTGGAGGTAGTCGTAGGCGACTTGATCCAGTTCTCAGCCTCGTGGTAGTTCATGTCCTCGTCCGAAACGAGTCGACCAGTGGGCACCGCAGGACCAAAGATCGTGTCCAAGTTCTGACGAACTTTACTTTCAACGTTGATTGGAAACTCAGTGGTCTTGTCATTAACGCGGGAGATGTAGATATCCACTGCTGAATTGAACAGCTGAGACTTTGCTGATTCCGAGACTGGATTGCTGGTACGGAGAGCGGATGTGTAGGCCTCCTTCCAATGCCGCACTTGGATTAAGAACAAGACATTCTCGGCCGTGAAATCCCTTGTCGCAGCAAACTTTAACAATGGAGTCGGGTTAACAGCCAGAGCCTTCTCCAACGAGGCCATGGAGTATAACTCTCGCTGTTGAGACGAGGTGGTCGAGGGCTGGTCCGATGATGCCCTGCTCGAGTTCGTATGACTGCTCTTCTGCATAATGCCTCGTCGATCTTCCCACGACTCGAGAATGGCAAGTGTTTGGCGCATCTGGACCCGGCTCTTGAAGATTTCGTAGACAGGGAAGAAGATTGTGATGAATTGCATCACCACAATGCCCGGAGCTAGCCACATCGGCGGCACCCACCACCGATTCAGAGGCTTGAATGCGGTCGAATACAGTGCTGCCAGCCATAGTGGAGTGCCAGGAAGACTGGAAACCACACTGTAAATGACTTGCAGTCTCCAGTAATGGACATCATGAATATTCCGCACCATGAAGAGGAGATACGGTCCATAGAGCCAGGACCATGCTAGTTGCCAGAATGCTGAAGGTATCCATTCCAAGGATTTGCGGCAAAGAGCCTGGCCTTTGGCATGAGACACATCACCGTAGCTTGACCAGTCGCCTTGAAGAGTGGGGGTCGCCGCATAGAGAGTTGCGGTGATGATGAGCTGCACAGTCATTCCCGCGCCGATGTAGACGTACGACCTCTGGATTCCAGACAGTGAACTCCATCGAAGCTGATGTCGCCGGCGCGGAGAGAGAGTCGAGTATCCATCGGAGGATTCACGTTTCCTAAACGCAAGGTCTCTCTGCTGGTCACTGATACTTCTGAGCTGTGCCAGGTTTGCTTGGAAGAGAGCTATGCCAAATGGCAGGTATATGCTCATGATCCAAAACTCCGCCGAGCACAGGAAGTGGCCATTGGTGGTATAAGCCAGGAAGATCTTCACCAGGTAGACGTGGAGAAAGCTGACGGCCGCGATGGCGAGGGGCAGGTTGCGGATCTTGATGAAAGCAAGACGCCGATTGATGACCAAGAATGCAACACCACTGTACAGGAGGACAGTCCAGGCGACGACAAAGCTGGCGTAGAACTTGCCCAGGGCATCCCAATTGACGAGCGAGCCCCAGTTGCGTCCCTTTACATTGAGGCCCATCGTAACACTCGTAGCTGTCTGCTGGAATGGGACTGCGCTCGGGGGGTGGGACCAGGCGAAAGGCCAACGGTCAGGATGAAAATATGGGAAACGGGAGAGGACATGATCACATTTTGAAAAGCCGCCCTTGCATGAACCTGTTCAAAGATGGGCAATGACCACTCCCATGTCAAAAGACGCCGCAGACGTAGTTGACGTACCGTGCCCTGGCTCCTCTGTGTGTTCTGCCATAAGACAGACCATTCAGGCAAGGGCCGCACCTTGAAGGAGCCAGGAACAGATGCATCCCGCGCTCAGCTCACTGGCTGACCTTGCATCATGTCTTAGTTTGCCCAAGCCAGTACTGAGCGGGGGTCCGGCTCTGGGACCCTTCAAGTCAGAGAGCTTCCCAAGTCGACGGGATCATTTTGCCGCCGGCAACGGCCACGTAGATCGGGAATGGAGATCGACGCTTGAGCGAGTGGATCTGTGATTGCCGAGAGTGGCCTGCGTAGCCTGGCTCGCCTGGCAACAAAACATGGCGAGCGTGCCGCTTTTATAAGCCCTCACCCTTCAGACTCACTCCTCGTCGAGAAATGCCAGCTCCCTCGTACGACGATCCGACCATGATCGTCATTGCGACCCTCCCACCGCGAATTCATAGACTCTTATCACTTCCACTACCGCCATAGGCTAGCTGAGCCGGCGCGAGCTCACTGTTACGAACCGGATTATCGTGAATGAACTCTAGTTAAAACATAATTTCACCGACTGCGATCCTCCTCTTAGTCCTTACAAGCTATATAGCGGTGACCTCTGCATCCATGGCTTTTGCGTCGATACCATAGCTCACTGGCTCTTGCTTCTCCGCGGCCTCCGTCTTTTCTAGCGGCGATACACTAAGCTTCTTGGCCTCGTCGCTCGTAAATGTGCCATAGTAGTCGATGTCGTCATATTCACCAAGGCCTTTGGGTGGAAATACCTTGTTGAGTCCAAGGTAAATGGTGAAGCTAATGGCCAGCCCAAGTGGAAAGGCAAGGTAAAACATTTCAGTGCACGCTTTGGGTAGCGTCACGCTCTTGTTCACATTTCCAACAAATCCAGGTAGCTGAGGGGCCCAGCCGCAGACCCAGGCCGCAAAGGCGCGCGGGTTAACGCCACGGAAGTAGTAGTAGATACCTGCTGGAGAGGGAGAGTATAGGTCGGACAATTTCATCTTGCGGGAGCGTATAATGAAGTAGTCGCAGATCTGGATGCCACACATAGGCCCTAGGAAGACAGAGTCTATGTTGAAGATTATTAGCCTTCTCGGTCGTTCCAAGACAAGGAAAAACAATTCCCAACTTACAGGCACCCATGACACTGATGAAAGTTCCGGCTGAGGCGAGTAGTTCCCACGGACACATGGCAATCGAGATCACGAGAGCCAAGTATGCTCCTCGCCTAATGTTGAAGTACTTCGGCAGCAACCCAGCTAGGTCCATGCCGGCAGAGAAAGCATTGTCGATCGTATTGATCGCAAGCTGACAAACCACAAGTCCACAGCCACCGAAGAAGGCGGCGGCTCGTGATTTGGCGTTGTAATCGGCATCGAGCCAGTGGAGGAAGAGGTCAGGTGGGTTCCAATAAGCTTCGCCGTAGAGCTGAACGGACGCTGAGCTCGTGAGACAGCCGAATAGAGGTAGAATAGTTCCCAAAGTGAGAATCGAGAACCACTGGCCGAAAATCTGGTCGCCTGGTTGGCGAGCAAACCGAGAATAGTCGGTTTGATTTGTGAGCCCGACAGCAATACCTCCAATAACGGTGGTTATGCCCTGTACGATGGCCCAGCCTAATTCACTACCGGATTGTGCCTTTGCCGGTGCCGAAAGTAAAGGACCGCCGCCGCCGGCTGCCGACAGGACGTAGGTCATCATTGAAATGAGTGTAACGACAGAGATGAGGTTCATGGCGAAGAGTAGTCGCCGGGTCTTCTCGGGAGGGATGTAGAGCATGGGTATGGTGATAATGTTGTACACTATCCACCCAGTCAATAGCTTTGTCGTGGTGTTGGCAGATTCGGGGAGCGTGTTATGCATGTGTTGGAAAGAGGGAAATATAGAGCTGAGGACCGCCGAGACACAAAGGCCACCAGTCCAGGATTGAACGCAGAACCAGGTTAGACTGAGAACAATCCGCTGCAGGATAATGACATAGGAGCCCCAGATACCCCAGATGCCACGCGATAGGACTGGGAAGCCAATATGCCAGGTTGCCCCGACCATGCCATTGCAAATCGCGACCCCAGCGATGATGATTTTGCCAATGATGACTGCGATCATAGTCTGCCAGACGGACAAACCGACTGCAATGAGGGCTGCACCAAGCTGCCAGTTGCTCAGGGCAATTTGATTGATGGCCCAGAATGATATGTATGCCCAAGTATCCCAGAGACGGCGCGAGGGAGGGAGCGGTCGAATATCATCGTTGATCCAGATCGAGGATTCACCTTGAAGGCGGAGGTGGAAGGGCCGTGCCCTGAGACTCGGTATCTTCATTGTTGACCGTTGAGAAAGGAAAATCGAATGGATAGTGCGGTGACTGGCTGCTCTTCCACGGACTGTGTTGGCAAATAAAGAATTGGCTTCTTTGGGGATTGCCTGAGGGCTTTTATCCTGCCTTGATGGACTGACTGGTCGTTGTATACACGCGATGCCAGCATTATCAGTCGCCCAGAACGCACCGCAGCCACAAGATAGGGAACTCTGAAGATATGTATCTCGTGATCAAGCTGCTGCTTTCGTCCTGAGTCGCAAGCCACACAACATGCTCGTAGATCGGCACCGTAGTTGGCTTCTGCATCTCGCCCGCAACTTGATACCCCAACGGCAAACATCCGACGTAGCTGTCTCCCTATTGGAACCGTATAGATCCAAGCCCGGCCGCGCCTTTGTCGGTGATATTGATGACTTGTCTCGGCCAATGAACAGCCGACGAGAACGGTGCAAAGACGGCGGAAATCAGCGACATGCCTATCTACACCTATCTGTGATGGTCTGGCGCCAATCAGGGCCTGTACAAAGGCAAGGAAAGACCCACTCTCCCCTATCTCCAGAGTCTTTGGTGCAAGGCTCGGGCATGCAACACCGTAGCCTGGACACTTGGATTTGACTTTGATTTCCGTATTCAGAGACCATCACTCAATTACACACACACAGATGTCAACAATATAACAAAACTATAGCTGGTCGAGCCTGTCTAACCTTATCTCCGACCTATCTTGGTTACAGGGGTCCGGCTATCGGTATTTTCGGCTTGGTCTCGTGCACAATGGCCCTCTGGAGATTGACTAGACCATACTGGATGAAACGTGTTTCCAGCAAAAGTTATACTAATATCCCTTTTGCGAAAGTCAGCCCCTTGTAGAATGAGGACATCATCTACCAAGTGAAGCAATGGGTTCAATAAGGACGAAACGCGCTCTTCGGATCGGAGTGGATGTCGGAGGCACAAATACGGATGCTGTGCTTCTTGACTTGGACGCAGTCCATCAAGAAAGTCGCGGAGTGATCGCGTTTCACAAGACACCTACGACAAGCCCCAATGTAACTGACGGCATCGAATTGGCAGTAGGCAACGTCCTACAGCAGGCTGGGCGGGACTGCGTTTCCGACATCACCTGCCTTATTGTTGGCACAACACACTTCCTCAATGCCGTCATCGAGCGCGATGGACGTCGACTGTCGAAAGTCGCAGTGATTCGACTGTCAAAGAGTTTTACCAAAGACATCCCGCCGTTTTCGGATTTTCCTCCCGTGTTGGCCGATATTCTCCATGGCTATCACGGTTATATTGACGGAGGCCTTCACATTGACGGCTCGCAGGAAGCTCCGATCAATGAGGAGCAGGTCCTGAAGGAGTGTGAGGCGATCGAGAGGCTGGGCATCAAGGCCGTCGTCATCTCGGGCATCTTTTCTCCCATCGACCAGCACTTCCACCAAGAGCACACCGTCCGCGACATCATGCAACAGCGACTACCCGATGTGGATATTGTTTGCTCATCTGAAGTCTCGAACATTGGTCTGTTAGAGAGAGAGAATGCGTCCATATTAAACGCGTCAATCATGACTTTTGCTCGACGCACAATCCGGGGTTTCCGTGCTGCCTTGAGGCGTTTGGGACTCGACTGCACTCTGTTCATCTCTCAGAATGATGGCACCGTCATCGATGCCAAGTCTGCCGCAAAGCTGCCCATCAAGACCTTTTCCTCCGGCCCGGCAAATTCGATGCGAGGGGCTGCATATCTTGGCCTTGGACGCATGGGACTGCAAGACGAGGAACGTACTGCAACAATCGTCGTTGACGTTGGCGGGACAACGACGGACTGCGGCGTTCTTTTACCATCAGGATTTCCTCGCGCGGCCTCTGCCTACGTCAACGTGGCAGGCGTGACAATGAATTTCAGCATGCCTCATCTAGAATCAATCGGCCTCGGCGGAGGATCGATCATCCGCGAACGAGGGCATGACGTGTCCATAGGCCCGGACTCGGTTGGATACCAGCTGACTACCAAAGCGAAGGTATTCGGTGGCGATACTTTGACGACGACTGATATCGCGGCCGCTGGAGGTCTTGAGATCGGAAATCAGAAGTTGGTTGACCACGTCAGACTCGAAACGATACAGCTCGTTCGGGCCAGGACAAAGAAAATGCTAGAACGTGTCATCGATCGCCTGAAGCTAACTCCGGCCCCCTTGCCTGTTCTCCTGGTCGGTGGAGGCTCTGTCGTCTGCCCGCTAGAGCTCGACGGCGTTTCTCAAGTTGTGGTGCCGAAATTCCATTCTGTAGCCAATGCCGTCGGCGCTGCAATCTCAAGAGTTTGTGGTTCTGTGGACGCTATTTACAGCATTGCAGATATGCCTTTGTCGAAAGTTATCGAGGAGGCAAAGGCCCACGCTGTTGCAAATGCAGTCACGGCCGGAGCCGACGCAAGCACTGTGAGTGTGGTCGACATTGACACCCTCCCGATACCGTACGTGTCCGGACAAATTCGGGTCGTCGCTAAGGCTGTTGGGGAACTGTCACTCGACTATGTTGCAGACAGCAAACCCCTCCCCGAAGCGGAAGATGAGGCGGAGGAGAGCTTTTCGGTGCAAATCAATGACACGTCACTGTCCTCCAAGGAGGAGCGCAGTGATGGCAAGATCGATTTCGACGCGTATCGGCCTCTTGTCAAACGAAATCCAGACTCCGGCGTCAACGAGTGGTTTGTCTCAGAGACTGATCTCGAGTGGCTGAGTATAGGATGTTACATCTTGGGATGTGCCGGTGGTGGTTCGCCAAAAGCCGAATTCCTCAAACTCCGAGATCAACTGCGGAGAGGTGGTACGGTTCGCATCATTGATAGCTCGTCCCTGCGGGATGATGCCTTGATCTACTGTAAGCTCGGCGCATTCTCTTATTGCCTCTGTCATTTCCTAACATGTCCACAGGGGGTGGCATGATGGGATCGCCCGCAGTGTCAATCGAGAGATTGAACTCGTCGGAATGCATCACTGCGGTTGCCGACCTGATGGAATATCTGGGCCACAGATCATTCGATGCCATCATGGGCCTGGAAATCGGAGGAGCCAACGGTCTCGAGCCTTTGCTGATCGGGTCTTCCCATGCGTTCGATAGACCCGTCATCGACGCAGACTGGATGGGTTTGTGCCACACCGTCGGTTGCGCGTACCTGTCGAAAGACGTTCTGACATGAGCCTTAGGTCGAGCATACCCGACATATTGGCAAACAACAATTGCGGTGCATGAAAGTGGGCAGCTGACACCATGCGCCATTGCTTCAGGGGACGGGAAGACCATCATCATGACAAAATCGCCTGACGATGAGATAGTGGATCGTGCCCTGAGGGCGTCTTGCTCGGAGATGGGATCCCGCGTGGGCATGGCAGCCAGGCCAACAACGACTGACCGGGTGAGAGCCTTTGGGGTGACCAACACCCTGTCATTGGCCTGGCGCATTGGTCGGACAGTAGCACGTGCTCGGCAGGAAAGCACCATCCATACTGTTGCTGAGCAAGTTATAGACGAGGTTGGCGGCCCGACGACAGCGAAGATCCTGTTCCGAGGAAAGATAACGGCAGTGGAGCGAACAGTCTACAAAGGACATTCATACGGAGAAATCACCATCAGTCAAACCGACAAGGACGAGGAAGAACAGAGCCACGAGAGGGCGGCAGTTGCTTCAGGCGGTGTCGTCAAGATTCCATTCAAGAACGAGAACATATATGCAAAGCACATCGCCGATGATGGTACCGAGACATACCTAGCAACAGTGCCCGACTTGATATCGGTTCTCGACGCACAGTCTGGATGCGCCCTCGGCGTTCCGGAATTTCGGTACGGACTGTTGGTGACGGTGCTGGGAATTACCTGCTCCCCCCGATGGTCGGAAACGAAAAAGGGCTTGGAGTATGGTGGACCGGAAGCATTCGGATACAAAATCGAATACAAACCTCTGGGTGTGTTTGTTGAGCCCAAGAGCGTGGTTCTCGAATATGCCGACACCAGGGAGGCGAGTGATCAAGAGGAAGCGTCGATACCCTAGGTTGCGTCTCACATTACGCAACGCCAAAGCTCGAGGGCAAAAGTAGTAGTGGCCTCACCAGATTTTATCCGACTGTAATTCTTGACAGACTTTAATTCATATATAGGAGCGGCTGCGGGAGTCTCTGTGATGAACCTGTCCGAAAATGAACAAAGCAGAATCAATCCGCTTTCCCTCCACGCGAGTCGATAGGGACGTCGAAATCGAGGTACATGAAGGGGTCAGGGGCGACGCCTGACTATATAGTTACGAAGGCCTGTGTAATATTGACAGATGTGCGGCCTGTGACGTCTCTGTTTGTGTCAGTCCGATTCGTCATTTCACAGGGTCACGTGCCATCTGCGCCATCCAGTTGTTACTCAATTGGAGGACATGGTCACATTCGAGAGGGTCCGGGGGACCGTCAGACTACATACTATCTCGAGGGGGCGAACAGCATTACGAGGCCTTACAGGCCTCCCGACGCGTCATTACACCCTACGTGACGGCACGTGCTGTCACACACAGTCATAGGGCTACTTTGTGACCCTTCGCCTTTATCGGGCGAGGGGGCCACACTGGAACTGCATTTCACATCCAAATCTCGGACCATTTCCACCATCGACGCGTTATCCCTCAATAGGTAACGCGACAGAGAGCCTAGGATATTTACGTTCATTTTGATGATGTCCTGGACGCATCCAACGCATCCAACGCTATGCCCGAAGACCAAAGGCCTGCGCCGATATATTATGCGCCACGCAGGAAACTCGCGTTCGTAATTCCCGAATTCGCCGTTCTCGTCTACCCTTTTTTTTCTGACAGAGCTTTGAACTGCTGACATCTTGCACCAGGTGCTCACGATGCCACACGAAAAGAATAAAATGCCTGGGAGGTAAGTCCAGGTTTATGGCCGCCTGGTCAATCCCTAGCTAACTTGGAGGCCAGGTGCGCCATGTAGGAATTGTACACTTTCTAACTCGCCATGTATTTTTCCAACGCAGCGCAAGTCCCGCAATTCATTCACTCAACCAATTTCTGCCCTGCCACCCAACAGTCTTCAGGAGAAACAAACAGCATTGACGTTTGTAATCGACGACGTTTTGGCCCCTACAGCCTCGAAACCGGGCAGCTATCGTCGCTCAGAAAAGGACTTCAGCTCGAATCCGTCTAGCCATAGCAACCAGGCTTCGAGGCAGACCTACCGTGCCAGTCCTTCCTGCCGGACATTTATTGAGCAGTTTGTCGAGTGGACGGCGGTCCAAAGACTCCAGCTCACACCGTTTGACGATACTTCTTTCGATCCAGCATGGGCTTCGCTCGGCCATTCAGAGTTTGGTCCACTGAATCCTGGATTGGAGATATCCATTGACACCGAAGTTTCTCGTCCTCCGGCCACGTCCGAGTCCCATAAACCGATCAAGGTTCGTCTGCCACCCTACAACCATAGTATATACTTGATTCAGTGCATCGAGGTCGCCATCGGCCACGATCAGCACTACTTTCGACGACGTCGTCTTCGCTCCAAGGTCCACCAAATGTATCAGAACCCGGAGTCTGCTCAAAGTAAAGATCAAGGATGGCTGTGTTATTGGCTTGCCGTGCTTGCCCTTGGGGAGCTCTATAGGGGCAACGGACATGCTGCCAGTGCTGATAATCCTCTTGACATTAACCGCCCGTCATCAGATGCTGCCAACGATCCACCAGGGGCCGAGTACTATCATCAGTCCGTGGCCTTTCTTCAGCAGGTGGCCGAGAATCCCGATCTACAGTACATTGAGACTCTCTGCTTGCTGGCCATGTACGCCTTCTCGATGGACAAGATAAACACCGCCTATATGTACAACGGCCTCAGTATGCGCGCAGCGCTCTCACTGGGCTTGCACCGAAGTCCTTTGGATTTCCCGTCGGAACGCTCTGACCTGCCTGTGGCGGAGCTCGAGTACCAGAGACGAGTATTCTGGACGGTTTACTATCAGGACCTGTAGGCTTTGTGGTAGACGCATTTCGTCGGTGTGAACTAACATTGCCTCTAGGCTTACCACAAGCACGACAGGCCGCCCATGGGGAATCTTAGATGACGAAATCACCATTGAATATGCAGACTCCAGCCGTCTTGTTGGCGACTCACTATTAGATTTTTTCGATTCAGATGAGTCCAATGCGCATCTGGAGCTCATGCGCCTGAGAGGCCAGGCGTACTCTTCCTTGTACGGTTACGCCGGTACTGCGATCAACCCTTATTCCCATATTTCCCTGTTCAATTTCGCCCTGGGAAACACATTGTCACAACAACACCTTGACAAGATGGATGAATTCCACCAAGGTTTAATCGCCTGGCAAAAGGAGCTTTTGGGAAAGCTCAAGCTCGTCCGAAGTTGGGATGGCTCGCTGTTGAACTTGAATCAAGTCAACGCCAGCCTACATCTCATTTATCATCAGGTACGCTCTTGTCATCGTGCAAACTTTCTTCTCATACTTACTGACTTGTACCAGTCGATTCTGGTGCTCCTTAGACCAGCCCTCGTCAACATCCACAATGACAGATTCGATGCACGCAGTAAAGGCCTTACGAGCATAATTGACCCCTGTCCTGGATCCAAAATCACCCTGCAGTCATTTTATACTGCGTCTCTAGAATCTGCCCGCGAGACTGGTCGGATACTGGAATGGTTGCAACACCAGGGTACTCTAGGTTGGTTAACCCGCAATTTATTCCACAAGCCTCGATAAGGTGGATGATCGCTGATTACAAACCGTGTCTAGCGATCTATTCCTATTTCGATGCCAGCTACGCCTTCACGGCAGCCATTTCCCTCCATCTTGCCAGGATGATACGATCATTCGCGTATCCGGACCTGGATGCCTTCCTCTTTACGGACGATGACCAGGCTACGCTGGACACCGTCCTTTGCATTCTTCGCCTCCAGAGCTCGTCAGGCAACATCCCTGCCAAAAATTTCGAGAAGCGGCTGAGACAGCTGGAGAACAACCTTTCAGCACTGCAAACCGCGCTTGATAATCACGTTTGTTTGGACGAGCTCAATTTTGAACTCGACTATATGGGTGTCGGGTTGCCCTCTTTGGCTGGCAATATTGACAAATCCTTACACGTAGGTTCATGATCGACCGGTCTTGCGCCGTTCATCGCAGAAGAGTTCAACGGCCAAGGAAGCAGTGTGCTCAGGCCCGTGTTGGCGGAAAATCAAAAGATCAGCACCTTCAAGAATTTGCTAAAGTGGTGGTAGATGTTACGGACAAGGTAGAAGAAGAATGCGTTCACCGCAGCAACTTCAAGCCGGGATTCATTGCGGCAAAGTTGCCTGAGCAACGACCTTCTGCTA
Organism: Phialophora expanda; assembly: GCA_016109585.1. Lineage (NCBI taxonomy): Eukaryota > Fungi > Ascomycota > Eurotiomycetes > Chaetothyriales > Herpotrichiellaceae > Phialophora > Phialophora expanda. The sequence goes on along the minus strand of JADWPR010000041.1, from coordinate 33,043 downwards.
CCCGCACGAAACACGACCATAAACATCTGCGTCCTTTAGCGATCAGTGATGTTTCGAAGCCTCCCAAGACGATTCTTTACATGGAAGTGCAGGTCATAGCCTTCGCCAGCTCCCTTCCATGTACCTTGCTCAACCATGTCCCCAGCATACAGTATCATGACATGTTACCGAGCTCCCGTCCAACTGCAGCATTGCACACTCTCTCAATCATAAACCGACGTCTTGTCCTGCCTTTTCTCGCTCACCATTCGCGATCTCCTGGCAGCTATCTTGAGTCGGGTGTATCTGCATCTAAATTGCGTCCAGCTGTGGCCTTTGTTCTGCAACCAGTCACTTCCGCTTCCATTGTCTTGTGCTGACTTATCACAAAGCCCACACTTCACGGGTCCCCCTCCTGTTCCTATTTCGGAATCATTGTCTGCATTGTGACAAAGAGAAGCTGCTACTGTATCCCAGATGTCCCAGTCGAAAATGCCTCTGGCTCCGCGGTCGAGGACATCCGCACACACTAGCCATATTACGTCGCCCAACCGCAACGATGATCTCCTCCACACCGAAAGCCTGCGTCTCTGGGCCGAGACTAGATACCTCGTACATCAGTTTCGACTCGGACAAGGGAGTGCGATCACCGAGGACTCCAACGTACATTCCAGACTCGCCGTCGGTACAATCAGCCCGTCCCTTCGACCACACCAGATTCTTTGCCGAACCCCCATCTGACACCGAGAACAGACGATCGTTACCACCGCCACCGACCATGAAACCCATGGAGTGGATATGGACCTGCCATCTTTGTCACTCGCGTTATGCGCTCGGAGTCACGCGACGATGTCTGGTTGATGGACACTACTACTGTGCCGGAGAAAGCGACAAGCCAAGCATGAGAAGGAAGAAGAAACACAGGGCCTGCTCGAGCGAATTTGACTATGGCGCATGGAAAGTGTGGGGTGAATGGCGTCGAAACGTCCTCCGAATTTTGCACAATGACAAAATTTTCAAAGGCTGCGAATCTTGCGACTTTCCCAGTCAATGTCGGTATCCGGTTGATAGACATCCACTCGGTGAGATAGGGACACCGTCCGTGTCGCCAAAAGTCACCGTGACGGAACCGGCCCCAGAAACGAAACGGAAAGTGGACAAGGATAAGGCGAAGGGCAAATCAACCGCAAACGAGGACGTCGACTTCGATCAGATCCTGAAGGACATGGCTGATCCCGACGAACAGCAGCCGAACCTGAACACGTCACGGGATACTAAGCAGAGAAAAGGAAGGGGGAAGAAGAAGAGATCCAGCAGCAAGGAATTGGTTCCGTCGGTGGATTTAGAACTGCCTCGCCCTGACACAACGTTTGATGACTTGATGGTAATGGATTGGTCGAATTTGGAAGATATTGAGTTGGGGAAGGCAAAGACCGAGTGATGGAGCAGTGCTGTTGTACATAGGCGTGATAGTCAGGCTTGTACAAACATGGGATTGCCCGTTTCGTAGCGGATTCATGTCAGCTATTTCCCCACCAGCTGACCAATGTACTCTGCAATCGCCAACATCTTCTCTTCGGTGAATCTCCTTCCCACGATCTGGAGGCTAACGTGGGCCCCATCATACAACTCAGCATCATAGGCGTCGACCACGTCCTTGTCCTGGTCGTTGATCGGCGTGTATCCGTCGGCGTATTTGTCCACCGATTTGTCCGATGTTGTAACCGGCACCACAACACTGGTGTAGTCCAAGCCGTTGACCCAGACGCTGTAGCCATAATATTTGTACAGCTCCGGCCTGGCCGCTGGATAAGGCGCAAGAGGCGAGATGACACCATCAACCGGCTGACCTGTCCCAGTCTCTTGAGCCGTGCTGTTCCAGTAATCCAGATACTCTTTCTGGAAGCGCCTCTTGTCCACGTTGTTGGCGGCAACTTGAGCCGCCGTGAACTGTTCGATCGGCTTGTCCCCATAGCTCATTTTGATCTGAGGAGACATGGTCTCGCCGGAGAGGGCAAATGCGTCATGCACATCCTTTCCACCATCGTATATCCATGTCTTGAAAGCAATCTCCAGGAGCCTCTTGTGTGAAGGTGGCTTCCATTCAATGACTTTGTGGCCGGCCTTGCCCAAAGCTTCAACGACCATATTGATTGCTCGCGCGACTGGTGGTTGAGGGTTGGCGATCCCATCTGATTTCATGACTGCGAAGCTGAGTTGGCCTTTGTTGGAAGATGACTTGACAATGTCAAAAATGGCTTGTTCCTGGGCATCGCGCCACGGCATGTCAACGACCAGAGGGTCATGCAACCAGGGCTTCGCCGACAGAATGGATTTGGCGAGCAGCCGAACTCCTCGGGCGGTGGTGGCGAGCGGACCGACAACGGACAAGATGCTGTTCTGACCATCCATACTGTTGGCCATGCCCTCGTACGGGAGTCTTCCGGATGTCGGTCGAATGCCATAAAGCCCATTGAATGCTGCTGGAATGCGAATCGATCCTCCAATATCGGTGCCGAACCCGCCAGGGGAGCCCTTCAAACCGATCAAAGCGCCTTCACCACCGGAGCTACCACCCGAACAGAGGTACCGATTCTTCGGATTCCAGGTATAGCCGATGATGTTGTTGATCGTCTCTCCACTCATCAATGTATGCGGCACACTCGTCTTGCAGTACAAGACCGCACCCAGTGCTCTGAGTTCCCGAACCATTTCACTCTCATATGTTCCTTTCCGTGGGTCGTCAGGCTTGCCTTCGAAAGTTCCAATCCAGCCAACGTATCCCATGGTGGTTTCCACACCCTTCACATGGAATTGATCCTTCAGTGATACAGGTACTCCGTGGAGAGGTCCGACGGTCTTCTTGTTCTTTGCATAGTACTCGTCCAATTCCTTCGCGGAAGCCAAGGCTGCATCGAAGAACGTTTCGTGAAGGCAATTAACCAATTGATGCGCCAACGACGCTCGGTGGCAGAAGGCCTCGGTGACATCAACGGCGGACCATTCTCCCGCGGCGACCTTTTCAGCAATGCCAACGGCATCGGTTTCGGTGATTGCGACCTCTTTCTCGCTCAGGAATTGCTGGATGTATGGTCCAGTGACGTCCTTTTGCTCGTCGGCACTGGGGATCTTTTGCAGTCGCCATTTCTCGGGAATGGAGTTGAGAATGGCTTCTCTTTTCGCCTTTGCGCGAGACTCCCAATCAGTGACCATGTTGCCGAGATGTAAAGCAAGCTGAATATTTGAATGCCTCTAAAAATCGATGATGATCCTCTTGAGGTGCGATAATCGTGCCCCTCTCAAAATCGTTTATATGAGGGGATCATCGGAGTCGCACATCTCCATCACCACTCGTACAGATTACCCCAGCCAACCCAGCTTGATAACAAAGATAAATTCTCCTGCCTGTTTCGGCATGATTCCGTCATGCTGGTTCAGTTGTAGACTGCGGCTCCGTTCTACTTGATCGACTGGCCTGTGCTTCGGTCATCTGTCGCACGTTGAGATTGATGCGTTTGTTGGTCATCCATCCTCGCCATTGCCGATATGGACCTTGTCGTGGAACGTCTGGCCACTCTCGCAACCAGTCCGGACAGGTACCGGCCAGTATCTTTGGCACCCCATGCCAGGCATACCTCGAGGCCCCAGACATCAGAATCGCATCTCCGGACCTCAAGCGGAGAGCAACATTGCTCCCATCTTCGTTGCCAACAAGGAAAATACCATCGCAACCGAAGCTGATGCTGATAAGGCCTCGGTCACACTCCTCGCTGACGTCCCGGTGTACGCTTAAGGTGTCACCAGGACTGTAGAAGTTGACAATGGCAGCCTGAGCATCGACACGGGGAAACAGATGTCTCAGTAAAGCGGCAATATCAGGAGGAAACGGCGGCGGAACCTCATCTGGATAGACCTTGTTTGTCCAATCGTATTGACCACCGAGAGTAACCCACCGCAACTTCGACTCGAGCATTTGAGTGTACGTGATAGGCTTGTGAACCGTAGGATCCTTTGGCTGGAGGCCTACATCGCGAGCCGCAGCAAAGAACGATCCAGGTGACAGGTCGTGATTAGTAGCAGGATATCGAACATCGTGGTGGAGATGTAGATTGGTTTTGTGCACAGAATTCGACAGATCGCGGTGAAGCAGCTTGTCCAGCAAGGCGATTTGCAGCGGAGGAGAGAGTAGACAAGGAAACACTTGGAGACCTACCACAAATCAGCCTCGCTCACACTGCGGACAGCCATCCAGGCGTACCAGGCAGTCCGTTGATCTCGAAAGCTTTGCAAGGGAGTGATTCGACACCGAGAAGGGTGCAAAGGCTGGGATCTATCCCAAATTCCTCCAACCGGATATTCTGTCCAGAGCTAGCGGAAAGCTCAGTATCAGGAAGAGGTGACACTTTGGTATGATCTGGATTGTACGGGTCAATGATGTCCAATCCGGCCTCGATTTGTGAAGCAGGCCGTTTCCGCAATTCCTTGAAACGCTCTCGGATCGCGTCGGGCGGCCTTGCGTGCGGATCGTGCATCATTGAAGACGATAGCAGTAGTTGTGTGCTTGCCCCTTCGAGATCCCCGGGAAGGGCGGGTGATCGATTGCGAGAAGAGAGCTAAAATGAGGTCAATGGAAAAATCGGCGGTACGAAACCCGTACGGGCCGTGAAAATCGTTTGTGTAAGCTTGTGGCCTCTGCTACATCAGCTAAGGTCCGGGTATATTCCTAGTGTCCTGTACTCCGTACTCCGCATTGTGAATGACATGCCCCTACGAGGGCCGCGTGGGCCGCGTGCTATTGTAACCCTCGGCGACTGTGCGAGGCCGGCTATAGCCGTAACCGCAGCGCATGTTGCTCTCCTTGGAGCCTTTTTTTCTTCAGCATCTCCGGCAAGTCAGCCTGGACTGGCATCACTCTGCAACCAGGGCTGTACCCAGTACGCATGTTTTTTGCACCTCACTGGAAGAGAGCGACCCCCAGATGATGAAAATGCTACCTGAAAAGAGCTTAACGAGTGTCACTGCCCTTGCTGAAATAATTACCCGTGTCGGAGTGGGCTTGATGGAATGGATCCATTGTCCTTTCACCAAGTACTGGTAGGATTTCGTACCTGACGCTAACTTCTCACCTGCTTCAATTTTGGCAGGTAATCCAATCACCAAGCTCTAGACTGATTTATCCTCGCCGGGAACTTCCCTATACATCGTCTAAATGAAGTTGACGAGAATGCCGAACCCTTGAACCAAGCTTGCAAGAAGGATGGAGTATACATGCCTCATTTGGCATGGAAGCCTGCTGCGACTAATCCCTAGTAAGAAGGTCCGACGTATAGCTCGCCGTTCATCTATAGTCTAGACGTGTACTCCGCGCTGGCTGCTGGTCCTCTGCCTTGTCGACGGGGTTTAAAGAGCTGTAATCTGGGGTGTGGAAACATCAGACGACGTCTATCCTTGCTCCAAGGTACAGATACACGACCGGAAAGGACCAAGCAAACGAAAATGAAGTTCAGGGCTCTCCCTCAGTTGAGCTTCGCACTCAGCATCTTGACTCTCGGTGCAGCTCAAGTTCAAGCACCAGCACTAGCAGGCAAAGGAGCTCCCATCTCGGCTTCTGACCGTATCTACACCGGCGACCAGACTTCAAACACAATATCCGTCATCGACCCGAGCCAGAACAAAGTCCTTGGAACTATCAATCTCGGTGATCCACGCCTGACAGACGACCTCAACCCGCAATACGTACGTTCTGTGAGCTCGCACGGCCTTGGCTTCTCGCGAGATGGAAAGTACATTGTGTCGTTGAGTGTCTTGACAAACACTGTCACCGTCATCCGTACATCGGACAACAGCATCATCTCTCAGACATTTGTCGACCGAGGACCGCATGAAGCTTTCTTCAGCCCCGACAACCGAACTATCTGGATCGGGACACGCGGGGTTTCGAGCGTCAATATTGTTGATGGCATCAGAGGAAGCTTGATTGGCAGAATCAAGACGGCGGATGGACCTAGCAAAGTTCTTTTCAGCCCTAACGGTACTGAGGCATATGTCAATCATATCCGGGCCCCCGTAATTTCGGTCATCGACGTGGCTTCCAAAAGGGTCAAGTACAACATCACAGGTCTCGCGGACACGTTTTCTTCAGACATGATGCTTTCCGCAGACGGTGGCTCTCTGTGGGCTGCGCATAAGATGACCGGACAGGTTTCCGTCATCGACCTGCATGCGAGGAAGGTCATTTCGGTCCTAGAGTCCGGTCCAGAGACGAATCATCCCAACTTCGCGGTCGTGAATGGGACGACTTATGCTTTTGTCACTGTTGCAGCATTGAACCACACCAAGGTGTACTCGCAGGCAACACCACAGACTGTGCCGACGTACGTTACCGCGATCCAGGCCAGCGGCATCGAACCTCACGGTCTCTGGCCTAGTCCAGATAACACCCGGATGTACGTGCTGAACGAGCACAGTGACACAATGGATATTGTCGATACCTCTACCCTCAGCATCATCGAGACAATTTCAATCGGACAAGAAGGCCAAGCTTTAATATATGTTGCCGGGGCCGTCCCAGACGTGTCGGCCGGCACGCAGAACTTAGGCACGCAGGGCCTGAATCTGCAAACTGCCAATAAACTGATCCCGGTGTTGTCCACCGGAATTAGCAGTAACAGTACCCCTCAGGCATTGATCACCGTTAGACAGACTGATGGGGTCGATATGTTCCAGATCATCGGCAGGAATTTGAAGTTGAACGGGTCTTATACTGCCTCCGCAGTATGCTCAGCATGTGGTGGAGGAGACACGAGGGTACCATTGGTGAGTTTCAAAGCGAGCTCACCCACCAAGACGGGCTGCGGAGCGGCACCTCAGGTATTAGCCTTCTTCAAGTGGTTCGGAGTGTATGATCTGGACTCCCTTCAGGTAGCAGAAGACTAGCATCGAGCTCCACGTCGGCTGATGGATCACCCTTGTTTTATCATGGAGAGCTACCAACCTTTGTGAAGGTTGATGGATGTCGGATCTTCCTTCGTGATGGCGACGTATCTTGCGCCCCTGGCTCTGCTGCTTGGCACCTGCTTCGGCACTCCCCTATGCGTGATTCCCTCCGTGTTCCGCTGCTAAAGGCATGCGGAGACAACTCTAGGCCGCAACGCAAGCCAGCCATGGATGTCAGGCACGTACACTGTTAGTTCTTCTCCCAAAAGATTCTCCACGTGTAGGTGTTCTGTGATGCTCGCGTTCGTGCCTCTACTGAACAGGACAGATATGGGTGTTGGCACGGAAGAAGAAAGGGGACGCAGACATCCTAGACCTCGAATGATATGAGTACAAAGCAGGCTAAGCTGAGCGTAACGGGAAGTGACTAGCTGAGAAAGCTGTAATAGACCGCATTGTCCCGAGCTCTCTAAGATGAAGTTGGCATTATAGAGTCGCCTCCACGCATTTCCAAGACGAACTTCAAAAAGAGAGTGAAAGACGTGAATAGGTATTACCAAGATCAACCAACACAATCTCGACAACTTGTGAGGAAGACTCGTACTTATTTCCAACATTCGAGAAGTCACTCCAACCCAGCTTAGACTTGCCGTAGGCGATGTTTGCGCTCAATGAGCTGGGAGCTCATGCGCAGAGGCTGATTTTGAAGGTCTCGAGTGGAGCTCAAAGATCTGAGGTTGCGACATCGCAGTCGGGGAATATTGCTGCTGTATGTAGATGCCCTCTTTCAAGTCATGCTGGTGTACCAATTCATTCGGCTGCATCTTTCCAGTACCGTCGCCGTGCTTGTTCCCCATCTTGCGTGCCAAAACCCACCCGATTCCAAACAACAATGCTGCACCAATAGTGGCAGCGATGATGATGCCGGCTTTCGCACCTGTGGACAGGCCGTGAGATGTCGCAGAGCCAATCGGTGTAATGGTCACGCCACTCGCGCCGGTCGCACCTGACCGGGGGGGTGTTTCTTCTAGTGTTGCAGAGGCTGTGTGGGGTTCGGTGACTGAGACAGAAGATTCGGAGAAAGTGATAACGGTGGGAGTGACAGTGCCGCCAGAGCTGCTAACTGCTGTTGTAGCAGGTTCGGTGAGGTTCTGCAAGAAAAAGCCTGGGCTAGAAATCTGCTCAGAGGTATCGGAATAATCGACACCCTGGGGCAGCCACCGGAAGACCCATTGATTGGTATCTTGGAGTTCATCCGAGGTCACATCTACTCTCCAAGACAGAGATGTGATAATGTCGAGGTTTTGCCGGGCTGAGAACAATAAGTAAGCCTGAGTATTGAGGGCTTCAATGACTTACCAGCGATCAGATGAGAGTAAATATGGAGATTGTAGTCGGTGATCCAAAGGTCTACACTGTTGATGTCCGCGCTGGGGGCGTACAGCGCAAAGTCGTTTGCCAGATCAGAACTCCAGCTGAGAAGGTAGAAATTGCCGATTGTGAGGTTGGAGGTAAAATCGGGCGCAGAGGGCGTGATCCAAGAATTTTGGACAGTTTGTGCTTCCGTCGTCCTCAGGAAGAACAGGATTGCTACAGCGTCTGCCAGAAGCCCTCCCTTCATCGTGAATGTAGCTTTACCAAGTGATGTGCGCGATCGGACGAAGAGGGGCCGGCCTGGCAGAAGGAAGAGATATCGAGCCTTGTTAATGACCTCTTTCGCCGGTCCAAGGTCAACGTGCACAGCGCCTTGCTGGCGTCGGCCACGACCAATATTGCCCTAGCGTGGTTTGGATGCCTACCTGTCTTGCGACCAGACAAATGTGTCGGCCATGTCGATGATACTAGTGGGCGCATTGATGCGGAACTGGCGAGACAGTGCTGTTGAGCCACAAGGGTTCAGTGTGACCAAACCGTTTGAAAGTTGGAAGGGTTACATGAGGCGCTGTCTCTGCACGACCGGTCGGCTGGCAAGGACAGGGATATCGAGACAAGCTCAGCATGTCGGCCGATAAAATGAGACCCAGAATCAGTTCCCAGCCTGATAAAAAGAGACATTCTAACGTTCCGATGCACGCTTGTGCGTAAAGTGTATCCAGCTTCAGGATTCAGAAGCGGCTCCTCCAAGTAGCTGTAAGTCAAGACTGGAAGTAGAGCGTACAAGCTGAGTGAGAACCTTACATGCGAAATATACAAGCAGCCGTACGAAGTACAATGCATCATTTTATGGCTGTTGGGAACTTCATCACGCTTGTTGTGGCCCTGCTTGAGGCTCGTAATTCTGTTTCAGCTTGGCGGTGGCTTTAATACGCGCCGCGCAACTTCCCATGCAGAAGCCCTCTGCTCTGTAACAGCCAGCATATTCGATTGTGACTGAAGGCACCGCACATAAGGAGTACACCCGACAAGTCACAAAGTGCAAGCTCGTGTAACAGGGTCGAGCGCGTCATGTCAAGCGGGCCAACTTCAAGCCTGACGCTCGTGCCAGGACTGTCTTTGTCTTTCGCGGTTGCAGTTCTCCCATATTCAACTAACATCTCCTGGTATACCTCGTACAGTTGCTTGCGGTTGTTCACTAGTTTGACAGACACTGATCTTTGAAAATGGTGCTCCTTCCTACACGTCGAGTGCTAACGATTCTCGCCCTTTCATGCATAGGATTGCTCCTGTTCTATCAGGTACATGACCACGCTACATCGCTGCTACCACAGTCAAGCCCGCCGAGTGCACATCCAGCGCAGGCTACGCTCTCTCGCCAAAACCCCACTGTATCAGCGCACAACTCGTTCTGGAAAATCCGACAGACACATTACCCTCTTCAAGTTCTCAAGCCTGTCCCCACAGGCGAGCCGAGGCAGCTACCGTTGGTGCAGCATCAATTTACACCCTTCTCGAATCAGGATGTGGAAGTACAGCGGAGTCGGCAGCAGCAGGTCAAAGAGACGTTCAAAAAATGTTGGACTTCATATCATGAGAAGGCTTGGATGCGCGACGAATTGTCGCCGATTTCTGGTGGTGGCCGCGACACTTTTGGTGGGTGGGCTGCGACACTGGTAGATGCTCTCGACACCCTCTGGATAATGGGGTTCAAAGACGAATTTAAAACAGCTGCCGCGGCTGCCGCAGATATTGACTTCTCGACTTCCACAGATGACACGATCAACATCTTCGAGACCACGATCCGCTATCTGGGGGGTTTCTTGGCTGCGTATGATCTCAGCGGTGAGAAACATCTGTTGATCAAGGCTGTCGAAGTCGGAGAGATGCTGCTTGTTGCCTTCGATACCCCCAATCACATGCCAATCACTCGATGGGATTGGAAAAAGGCTGCCGCTGGCATCGAGAAGCAGAAAGCACCTGACTTTATGCTGGTCTCTGAGCTTGGCTCGCTGTCCGTGGAATTTACCCGCCTCAGTCAACTTACTGGCGATCAGAGATGGTACGATGCCATTGATAGAATCGCAATACTCTTTGACCAGCAGCAAGGCAAGACAAGACTTCCAGGACTCTGGCCTGTCGTTGTCAATCCGCAGAACCAAGACATGACCGTTGATGGGGGCTTTACCCTGGGTGGCATGTCCGACTCGTTGTATGAGTACTTTGCAAAGGAATACGCACTGCTCGGAGGCCTTGTACCTATGTACCAGAAACTGTATGAGCAATCAATGGCTGCCTCCATCAAGCACCTGTTGTTCCGGCCAATGACACCGACAGGCGCAGATATCCTATTCGGCGGCGATGCGCGAGTAGATGACAACGGTGTTGTGCAAGAGCCAAGAGCCCAACATCTTACGTGCTTCGCCGGCGGTATGTTTGCCTTGGGCGGCCGTATTTTCTCCAATTCCGAACATGTCGAGATCGGTAGAAAACTCACGGACGGTTGTGTATGGGCCTACGAAAGCATGCCCTGGGGCGTCATGCCTGAAATCGTCCACTTCTTGCCGTGTCCTTCAGAAGGCGACTGCGCCTGGGATCCCACACGGTATGACGCTGCAGTCCTCGAGCGCGCTGGCTCCGTATCAGCAAACAGCAACATCAACGACATCATCACCCACAAGCGACTTCCTCGAGGCTTCACTGACATCGATGATCGTCGCTACATACTACGACCTGAAGCGGTTGAGAGCGTCTTCATCATGTATCGCGTTACAGGCGACAAAAAGTACCAGGAGAAGGCATGGCAAATGTTTCAGTCAATCCAGAACATCACTGCCACTGAACTCGCCAATGCTGCTCTCTCCGATGTTACTACTACGGGTGTCGACGGCTTGCCACCCAAGGATGATAGGATGGAGAGTTTCTGGTTGGCGGAGACGCTGAAGTATTTCTATTTGATCTTCAGCGAACCCGACTTGATTAGTTTGGACGAATACGTTTTCAACACGGAGGCGCACCCCGTGCGACGTCCGAGCAGATCATGAATACAGCCAAGGCCAACTTGACTTGAGCTAGCACATCAACAATGTCGGAGCACATCATAGGAGACCATGGGATCAAGACGACAATCGATAGAGCACTCGATACAAACACTTGCGTGAGAATCGGGCTCAGGTGGAAATTGTTGTTGAGCCTAGGTTATCCTCTACAGCTGAGGTTGGACAATTGCTATCAACTTATCCGGCATCGGTACAACTCTCACGCAAGCAGCTTTGTATTGTCCAACATCATCCAATGTCCTATCCTCCTCACCTCAGTACGATGACAGAATTGACTGCCGTCGAAGCCCCTCCCCCAAATGTCTACACCTACAGATGACCTTCAGACAGGGACGGAAGCGCGTATCGATCAGTCCCGGAGAGGCGGAAGCCTCGCAAATCCAGTATGTCACACCCACCAGAGAGCATAGTGTCCAGGAATGGTGCGTCGTTCACGCAGCTGGAGAAATACGGTGCATGGAGCTTTAAGCTGTCGATCGTCCTAGTCGAAATGTCGAACATCCAGTTTCCAGTAGACTTCCAGTAAAAGCCACAGTTCGACGAGTCCGTCTCCAGATAGATTGATAGAGGTGCATCTTGTCCCTGAATGTATAACAAGTGCCCATAAATATTATCAGCAAAGCCGGATAGACAAGCAAGATCACCTCTTTCTAGCGGCTCAGCTCACCTTCACTAGGCGACGTCATGACACAATCAACTTATAGCAATACTCTAGTCAGGTGAAACCCGGGGGCCTCCTTCAGCTGAACTTTATTCAGCAGGTGCTGTCACATTCAAACAAACCATGCATACCATGTTAACATGTTCTATTACTACTTTGCGCAAACAATCTCCACCATCTTTTGAGCGCACAAGGACCAGGGAACTCAAAGATCTTCCTCTCGATTCATTCTTGCATAGACTGACCTCTCTCCCTCCTTCTCCTTCGAACTTCAAGCAAGCTCAAACTCAACATCAACCTTAAGACCCCGCCTCGACTCTCCAGGCCATCCTCCCTACCCGCTCTACCCTCCATCTTCCCAACCGACGCCTGGGTCTACATACTAGAGAGGAAACGCGTTATATCACAACTTCTCCCTGAAGTGCCTATACTTTGCTGGCCAAATACCCTGCTTGCCAGGCGACAGAATCCCGTTCGGATCAACAGTATCCTGCGGCAGTCAGCGACCTGAACAATGGCAGTTTTGCGAACTACATACCTTCAGCTTCTCCACGAATCTTCGATAGGCGTGGTCATTGAAGTCGTACGCATCCGCAACAAGATCTGGAAACCGTCAGCAGATGCACCGTGATGGAAGCAAGGACGTACCCATATAGTTAATGTGCGATCGATACTTGCTGAAACCCCTCTGCCGGCCTTCCCTGTACAGACTGCGGAAGATGGTATCTACTGCTTTTCGGTGGTCCGGATTTGATTTGTCAAAAACCATCATATTGACGAAGATGAGATGCCGCTCATGCATGAAGAAGTCGCAGAACAAGTCGAACCCTTGAGCTTCGCAGATTTTCCGAGCCATCGTTACCCATTCCAGGACAGTCTTGCCATCGGAGGGAATGATTGGAGAATAGTCTGCATGAGCACCAATGCCAGCTTTCTCCTTCGGCAGCCGATACTTAACCATGGGAAGACTCCACAAGCTCGGCACCCCGACGAAGAATCCACCATGTGGCTCTGGAATCGATGTTGCTTCCAGAAGTTCGTCATTTTCTCCGGAGAAGATGTGACCGATCAGGCGATCCTCATGACCGGGTGCTTTCTTGCTGATGATTCTCTTGAGCTCGTTGAAGTGAGACTGGACGACATCCTTCGCACCGTAGAGGCCGAACTTGATGTTCCAGTACCCGAAGCCGAGCTCTTTCTGCAATTCTCGAAGTCGCCAGTCTGGGATCGGTCCTTCTTCTGGCCACAACTCTGCGCGTTTGCCTGACATACCAAGCCATTCGACGATATTGGAGACATACACCGTGTTCGGGAGCAAGCCATCTCTCCGCAGTTCTCCGAAAATGTCAACAACTGTCTCCACGTCTTCGAAATTGGGCATGTCCCACGAGCAAGACATGTACGCCTGAGGTTGGGGATGAAGCCAAATGCCCATCTTGGTGACGATCCCGAGATTGCTCTGCAGAAAGAGACCCTCGATCGACGGACCAAAACTGAACTTGGACAAGTGTGCGGACGGTGAGTTCGAGATGGCAAATTGACCTGTGCGGATGACATCGCCGTCTGCAAGCATGACTTCCATTCCACTGATATGTTGGTGATGGGTCGCTGTCGGGGTGAATCCGGTTCCTCGATCCACAGTCTGCCACTGTTAGTGATTGACGCCATTTGGCGTTCGGACCACATACGTTTCCAACCACACTTCCCCAGCCCAATGAGGGTACGCTCGGCCATACTCGAAGTTTGTGCTTTGCACAGTACAGGTACAGATCAGTGAAGGTGACACCCGGCTCCACGACAGCATATGAGAACTTGTCGTTGACTTCAATGATGCGATTCATGCGATGCAGATCCAATGCGACCGATCCGTTGAGTCTTGGTGCCGGTCCGCCATATCTGGAACGTTAGACTTGCTGGATAGTGCTATGAATAACTCACCCAAGATTCTTGCCGCGTGAGAATGTCCACACAGGAATGCCATGCTTGTTCGCGACTACAAGTACTGCTCGTAGTTCATCGAGTGATGCAGGGCTTCTCACGTCAGTCCCATTCATGCTCCGCGCAATAGAACTCACCAGACCGCCGCACTTGGCATCTTCCGCTTGCCTTCCTTCTCCCATAGCTCGTACGGGTCGACATATTCTTCGAGCGATTGCCCTCGGAAGACATGATCTCTGCCGACCGCACTTTCGAAGTCGGTTACTGCCTGGTCGAACTGTTGCTGGCTCACGCCTGGTGGGAGCACACTTTCCAACGGAGATAGAAGTACTCCGGAGAAGAGCTTGCGATGGTTTGATTGGTACTCTGGGTCTTCGTACCGGATTGGAAACTTGATGTCTGTTGAACCCATGGCTGTCGAGTGTTCAGTCGCTGTTCCTGCATGTTAACTCGATGCTATTTGAGTAGCCTCCAATTCCTGTTCCACCACTTGCTCCAACTGCGCCCCAGCAAGAAACCCCACATACCAGATCGAGTAGATGCTCCACCTCAGAAGTAGCCAGTGCGTGTCAAGGGTAGTGCCTTGAGCGGCCAGACCCGGCGCGGGTCACTTTGGAACTCAAAATTGTTATTCAGGCACTACCATTGAAATGTATGTGGACCGAGCCTTGATTCTCCTCGAGACTGCCCACACGTCCAGTTTCGGGGTCAGTGTCGTTTCTCAGACCGTTCGGTCAACCTCCGTCTGATTCTCAACCCATCCAGCTTGATTCCAGATTTGAGGAGTGCCGCATGATCCCCGGGTTCTCTTGTCAAGCTCGATGTTCGCTTGAGTTGACGCGTAATATCAGCCTTTAGAGAGATTGCGTCGATCAAGGATGGACATTGTAAATATTTCTGAAGATGTCCGCAACTCATCTCGAATGCGAAGGCGAGGACCAGATTGTTGCTGCCGGTTCTGCTCAATAACGACAAATTTCGCAACAGCATGCCCACTGCGGCGGGCCTACCAGGGCACTTTGTTGTCCGAAGCTTGAGTGGTCACGAACCGTCCACAAAATTCTCAAAACTCGAGTCGACCATGGTGATTTCCACCTATTGTCAGCGTGAATATTGCAACATCCTGCTCTTCACCAAGCATCAATGCGCTATTCTCCTCGCAGACCGAGACGTGTTCAGAGGCAGGTTACAGTCAGGTAAGGAGGCGTTCGAGCTAGGCGATCGTTGAGGTGAAGACGAGTTGAAGTGAGGCGAGGCGAAGTTCGATCTTTGTATAGGACAAAGGCATGGATTCTTGCTGCAATACATGGCAAAATAAATATAGTCTACTGAAGCTAAGGAGAAAAGATCCTCACTCGAGACTGAGCGGGCAGGCTTTCAGTTGTCCTCAGAGATGCACGCGGCGGCGATCGTCACTATCCGCAAAGAGCTTACTTCTCTAATACCCTCACTTAGCTTTTTTCACTCAGACTTCTCTCTTTTTTCCCCATACTTTAACAATCATGGCTCAAACAGCGCCAGACAGCGAAAAGTCACCACTACACGAGCTCCTTGGAGCTCTCAATCTCCTCCGGAATGAAACCAGGGACTTAGTCAACATCGACAACGTTGTCTACTATGGGCGAATTGCCTTTACTACTTACCCAAGCGCTTTCAATCGCTTGATCGACCAGGTCAATGCTATCAGTGCCAATGCTTCTAGCGAGCTTAAAGGTAAGGAAGCCGAGCTGGTATACCTTCGACAAGCACTTGCCGCCGAGGAAAAAGCTCATGGCGAGACCCGAGACGAGTTCCAAAGAACTACGTCTGCGTTGGAACAACTCCAACCAAAGCTAGATCAGTCCAAGGCCGAATTGGCCGATGCCGAACAGGCTCGTGAACTGGCAGAGGAAGCCCTCAGGAATACCCAGGCGGAAGTCGAACTACTCCAACAACAGCAACTGAAGCTCCAACAGGGTATGGCTGACCTGGTTGGAGCTAACCAGAAACTATCGACATGTCGAACCGAGTTGGCCGAACTCAAAGAGGAGCAACCAGCCCTGGAACAATGCAAAGCCGAATTGGCCGCACTCCAGGAAGTGCTCCCAGCACAAGAGAAGTATCGAACGGAGTTCGCTGAACTCAAGGCCAGGGTCGATGTAAAACACGTTGCTCGCGTCCACGCCGCTGGCTATATCGAGGCTGTCCAAAAAGCGACGGCTGACGCAACCTTGAAACTGCGGCGGCTTCAAGGCGAAGTCGAGCATATTACCGAAGTATGCACGACGAAGCAACAGGAATACAAGACAGAAAAGGACAAGGTCACCGGATTCCGAGCCGAGCTTAATCAACTCCGCGAAGAACTCGAGCAGGCCAGTGCCGAGCCGGTCAACAAGCTCGAACTGAGGTCGAAACCTTGACGACCAGAGTCCTCCAGCTCGAGACGGACGCGGACGGGAATTCCCAGGCGATCCAACAACTCGAGAACAAGAATACCGAGCTCAGAGAGCGGATAAAACAAAGGAACGAGGCTTACGCCGAGTTGGAGCGAACGATGGAAGCCGTCGAAAAAGATTGGAATCGCAGACACTTGGCACAGGCAGCCGCCTTTACCGAGAAACAGCAGACAGTCGAAGCCGAACGGCGGAAAGTCGAAGAGAAGTATGAGGCTCTCCGTAGCCTTGCCCGCTGGGACAGTGAATCGCACCATGGCCAGCTGAATGATCTTCGACGATCACTCGCAGAGAAAGATGCGGAGCATACCGAAACAATGCAGGCCACCATTGTGGCATTGACAGAGGGGATTACCGCGCAATTCGCAACCATTGGTGCTCGAAAGGTCCTATCGCAGAAGGAATTTGACGGCAAGCAACTTAAGCAGAAGATCGAGGAACTCAGTCGAGATTTCCAACGGCAAAACAAACTGTTGATTGAGAACCAAGTGGCGAGTCTCAAAATGGTTGCCAAAAGAGCTGCTCAGAAAATCCGGGAACGCACCCTGGTGATGGAGGCCGAAGTCGAAAGTGACAGAGCGGCATTGGCAGAGATGTACGAAGCAGACCTGGCCAGGCAGCATGAAGACGAATCCAAGGCCGACAAGGGTGTTACGGATGGGTACGCCGACCTCAAGAAGAGGGTGGAGCAACTGGAAGCAGAGGTTTCTCTCAACAGAAAGCGGCCGTTGGAAGACACGACCGAGAGGAGTCCGAAGCGCCGGATGATCCCTCCACAGGCAACTCTGGCAGAGGAGCGGAATCCACTGAGTGACAACGCGAGGTCCGGTGATCAGGAAGGCGAGTTGCCTAGAGATGACCAAAACTACCACGAGGAGCCTACGGTCGAGGACGATTCCATGGCCACCGCCGTGCCTGGACGCTCGCATTCAACACACTGGGGCGGGCACTAGCTCAATGACCCAGAAGACATGTCCCTTCTGTAGGAAGAAGAACAAGATTTGTTTGTTCGCGAAATTCGCACCAGGACTGGGAAGCAACAAGACCGTCAACATTGGCGGGAAGGACGTTCGCTGGATTCTGAAGAAGCGCAGAGAGTCTTCCCAAGAAGCGCTCGATCAAGAGTGGAAAGTTGGGGAACTCACCCTTTGAGATTTGATGGCAAGCAGCATCCATAGAAACCCGTAGTAAGAGAGGATCCTTGCTTGAATGACATCAAATGAATTTCATCTTGACGAGCCGTATTTGCACGTGGAAGATCAGCCTGGGTTGAGTCCTAACTATTCGGATCTGGAACATTGAACGTTCTATAAAGACAAGATCTCTCTACTCATGACTGTGCCGCCTCAGGTTGTAACTATTATCACTGGGTTTATCAGTCTGTTCGAAAATCTATTTGGGCTTATCGTGCGGATCGTTGATCTATGAAAGCGAACCGGAGACCGATGAAATCAGCTGTAGCCGACCTGGACACCAGCTTTAGCTACAGCCACTTCGATAGTCTGGAGTGCTACTCTGCAGCCAGCACCAAATATGCTATACTCTAGGTTTAGGTTTACGAAACCATGTGGTCTGGAAACATGCCATGCCGTGAAAGGCGATCGAGCAGGTGAAGTAGAGAGCTGTGTGGCAGTCCAGGGCATTGCTGCTCAAGTTCATGTGTACATGGTCTCAAGTTCAATGAACGCTGGCTTTTGCACTGCAAAATCGTGAATATTGCGTTCTACCAGTCAGAAGCTTATCAGAGCGAGGCCGCAGCAAGCACCATCATGTAGACACTCAGCGCAAGCAGAAAGAACGCAAGATGTATAAGAATGTCGTGCTCCACTGTCTGTCCGCCAAAGCCAAAGCTGACCAGTACTGGGCTCTGCAGAATGAGACTGAGCGAGAGTTCTCCAGGCGCATTTTCCCGCAACAACACCCCACACATCCTGCGACCGTTCTGACTCTTGGGACGGAGGCACTGGCCGTCTCCGCGGTCGGCCCGGTGGCAATACACAGAAAGCCAGTCTGAAGCCTGACAAAACGCATAGAGCAGGAGCTACAATCAAACTGCGCAAGACTACGACAGAACAAGCAAGGAACCTGAAGGATGGAATCGTATCGGTATCGGCCAATCAAGATGCTGACTATTTTGGCACGCAAGTCTCGTCGCTTCTGCAACCCCTTACATGATCGTGGGCCTTTGTGGTGTTCAGTCACTCATCGGCTTAGCCTTGTCCACCTCACAATCAGGAGAGATGCAGTCGCCGAGTAGAGCTAGAACGCAGAGAGGGTTGCAAGACTCAAATTGCCTCTCCATGGGCCACAGTTGCTCGTGTATTGGCTGGGTGCACCTGCGGCAAACTATTCACTGTGCCCCGGTGTCTTCAGGTTGGCCTGCTACTGGATATCGGTTGTCCACGGCCCACCAATCTATGTCGAAGTCTATCTCGTTGAGATTGGTAAGATTGTGGGGGAAGAAATCGTACGACACGCCAGACCACGGCGTCGAGGGTGACGTGAATGAGTCAATCCCATCTCCGACAGAACTGTCTGCGACCTCGGCCACTCCTCCTGCGGGTGCGGACGCCTTGGTTAGGTTCAATGCCATGTGGTCCAGCGCCGATGCAGCGAATTTTGCCGGCCAAAAGCTTGTCCCATACGCTGTCAAGAGCTTTCGGTAGTGTTTGAGCCGGCTGTCCCAGTAGCCCGTGCGTTTTTCGTCGCTGGATAGAAGTTTGAGGCTCGCCATAAACGTCCCGGCAAGGGCAAGGTTGAATCCTGAGCCTAAAAGGGGGGCCGAATACAGCTCCAGTCAGATTACGAGACTTATCAAAGGAAATGCAGAGAGCATACTCACACGACCACCAAAAAGTACTGAGGCGATTGATCTGGAGCGTCTCCACCAAATGAATAACACTCGACGTTGTTTCTACCGCCAGCTCAAACTGACGATCTAGAGGTAGATTTCTCCGGTAAAGTTTGGGGAACACCCCCCGGAGCAACATGACTCTGACGGTGAGGTAGGCAACTTCGAGGCTTCCTGGCAATCGATCATCAGCAAGATGCCACAACGTTCCCAGCCGTGTGAGAGAAGACATCTTACCAGTCACGTCGGGAAAGAAACGCTGGGTGAGAATATGGTCGAGATAAGTCGAGTGCCAAACGGCGATCTTGTGCCAAATCCTATTGAAAATGTCGATGATATGGTCACCGGAGACAGCGCGCAAGCCCACGACAGAGCGGACGGTGAAGAAGACCGAGAGAATCTCATCCAGAATGACGGTCAATTCCGCCATGGCGACGAAGCAGTGAATTCCCGTGATCAATTCGGGCCTTTTGACAGAATCGTTCCCCGCCCCTCCACTTGTGCATTCGAAATCCTCAGTTGTCAGCATCGGGGTCGTGCTATTGTCATCCTTGAGATAAGAAGGTCGGCCAAGCGCCATTGCGAACCTGACTTCGTGAGCTTATATCGACGAAAGGCGATAGGTCGACCGTACCATTTATCCTGCATGTACACTCCCCACCACAGCCGTTTCCTCCGTCTCTTGTCAGTCTCAGGAATGCTCCATGCGGAGCAATCGATATTGAGACCGAGGTCGTGAGAGATGCCGACGATTGTTCCTATGACAGCCCACATGCCGGGGGCGCTGGTGCTCCTGTCCGCGATCAGTTGCGATATCAATGCCCGCCGAGAAACACTTACATCTTGCCGCGAAGTGCCCTCTGGGTGAAAAGAATGGCGGCTTCGACAGTATCCAGACTCGGGGCTCGAGCTTCTAGCAGTAATGATGCCGAAAATGACTCGATGAGGACGTTGTTGTCGAGGCCCTGCAACTCAGGCGAGGTGTATTTGGATATGATGGCGATGGCATTGGTCAATAATCGAAACTGATTCGGTCTCCTTGCTCGATTCTCGTCCAGTAAGGGATAGGCCGGATGAGACTGCTCGAAGAATATCGACTGGACCACAGCAGCATTGGGGTCGATAGGCCGGGGTCGATGGTTAGAAGACTCTGAGAAGACCGACGCAGAGCGAGATTCGCGCTCCTCCAGTCGTAAGCAGATTAGCCAGGTGTTGGAACGACGCTCGGTGCCAGGCCTACCCTGAAGTATGCTTCCCGTGCGGGATCATTGCCGATGGCTTGGTCCCGGTCGACGACAAAATACACATCATCTGTGCCGCTGAGACCAATGTAATGTCCTTCCGCAATGACACCGGTGCTCCTTTTTCTATGCTTCGCCAGTGTCGTTTGAGGAGCCTCCCGCTCATGGCCTTCGTGCGGGGCCGTAGATGGCTCTGTGGACGGAGCAGTCGAGTTCGCTTTTCGTCTGCGAGCAGTCGGTTCAGAACCGAACGTGCAAGGAATCGACCTCCGACTACATAACGCGCAATCGCCTTCGGCGTCGCGGACACAGCACACACGTCGACGTCGACAGTTGTCGCATGGCTTCTGTTTCCGGGAGCGGTATTTCCGGGCCTGAGCTGCCTCAACCGACGACATGGTCATGCGAGCAAGTGCAGAACAGATTCGATCAGACTGCCTCGCTGGGCAAGTGTCCTTGGTCGCCTCGAGAGACGAAATGACAAAGCAGACACCACCTTGAGTGGCCGGACATTTTTCTGGGGCTACCCGCGGCTCATTCAGGGATTCGTCGCCAACGCACAACCATCGATCTGATTCCAATTGTGATCATGTTGGCCCAGCTGCCAACTTTCAAAAAAGTTTTCAAATTCAGAGGAACGCACAGGGGTTGAGAGTCGAGATTTGAAATGTGACTTGTCCTCGACATGAAAGTTGCTCTGATAGGCGAAAGATAAGAGAATGCAGGCAGAGTGGGCACTCGAGCGCCCCTCGGCCTTGCCGCTTTGAGAGGGGATGTAGTCTCCGTCACATCTAGCAGATTGCCATAGAGTGTCGTCGTGCCATTGTTACTACCGAGACATCTAGAAAAATAAGTGACACTGCATTGGCGAGGCTGAACACCAGAGGCTCATCTTTCTGGATCTAGCGTGCCACCCTTCGTGCATCCAAAGACTTTCGCAGCGAGTCTGTGTAGAATAGAGAGCAAGTCATCACATGTAAAATTGATTGAAAGAACAGATATGGATCAAAATCAGACTCTTTGAGGCCGCAGGCCCCTGGGAGAAAAGAAAAAAACATAAGGATTGCTTTTCCCCTCGCACATCGTGATTTGCATCCACCCCGCTTGCTGTCCTTTCCAATATTCTCCATTTCGCTCCATCATCCGTCTTGAGGTGGCTCATGACGGTTCCTCACCAATCGAAGACCCCATCATCCGGACCAATCAGTAACACCATCGGTAATCGGGGCTGGAAGGCCCAGCAGCCAACAGTTCGGATGAAATGTCAATAGCCCGCACCTTCTTCCCATCCCGAGCATCCCGTCTCTTGTTGTCAATGAACATCCAGGCGCCCAGCATCAGCGTGAGAAAGAAGCCACAAGCACCAAAGGCCGCAGTCGTAATCAAGGCCGGCAGGTATTTCGGCGCGTCTTTGTTTTGGAAGATGTTGCTGGAGACCACCCCCATCAGGTTGGCGGCTGGAACTCCAACAGCCGTGAGGATCATTCGCTTATTTTCGTCAGCAATATTGTTGTTGTACCAGACATCAAGGATCACACTCGGCGCGCTGGTGCCCCATGTCATCATAAAGCAAGCGAAGTAGGCAACGTTGAGTTGACTCGTGACGTCCACTGTCGCGTAGATGATAAAACCAATGCAGGTGAACGCGAAGCCGAGCGCGACAAAGGGAAATCGAAGTCGGGTATAGTCGGAAGCAAATGCGAGAATGAGAAGCATGGCTGCCCCGGAGATATTAGGAGCCACGGTATAGAGGTTGGTCTTCACCGTCGAGTAGCCCAGTCGTTTGACAATGACTGGGAGAAACAACGACACCGACTGGAGGGGGACTCCTAGACAGACTTCGATGCCGAGAATAATCCAGCTGGTGGGGTGCTTGAAGATAGCCATTGCTGATCGGAGATTGAACTTCTCGCCAACCACTGAGGAGGAGTCGACCTGAATTCTGTAAAACGCAAGTTGCTTCTCCTCCGCCGTCAGAAATTTGGCACGCTGTGCATCTCTCGGGAGATACCAGTAGGCAAAGAAGGAGAAGAGGATTGTACAACTGCCTTCAATGACGAATAGATATCTCCAGCTGGCGAGGCTGCCGGTTTCGATTTGGAACACGCCATATGAGAGCAGGCCGCCAAACGCCGACGCAATCGAGGATGCCGCATAGAAGATAGCAAGTCGTCGCGCCAGCTCGCCTCGGCGGTAGAATGTGGTTTGGTAGTAGATTACAAGCTGTCGTTCTGTTAGCGCCTAAATCAAGGGATCTTGGGGTTCAACTAACTGGAAAGAAGGCACTCTCAGCCATCCCAAGGAACCATCGCAGAGCAAAGATACCGCCAAAGTTCTTCACAGCCACGACCAACAGAGTGCAGCAGCCGAAGCAGACCATCATGATGGGCAAAACTCTGGAAGGGCCCCATTTCTTGCCGGCAATCCCCAGAAATGGAGCGGTCAGGACGTATGGGACGAAGAAGATCGAGAGAATGAGGTTGTACTGGTCGCCAGTCAAGCCCAGGGTTTCCTCCAAGCCGGCCGTTTTGGCATTTCCGAGGTTTGACTTGTCCAAAGAATTGAACAAGTACATGGTGGCCAAAGTTGGTAGGAGTCGGAGGTCGAACTTCCACACAAGTCGTCTTTCGGCCGCAGGGTCAATGGCAACGCTTGCTGAGACGCGTCGAACGTCTCCCTCCGGCGGAGCCACCACGCCATCCTCCAAAGTCTTCATATCTTTTTCTTCTGCCATTGACACTAAAACCGTGTTGCTGGTGCGAAAGTCTTGGAAGTGTCGACGATTTCTGGGTTCGCTGGAGTCTTCGACACTGGTGTTTTGTTGTCGTGATAGATCTCTGAGCAGAGAGTACCCCCTTCATTGTTAGATCCATTGCGTTATATATACCCATGCTGGCCCGCCTGCTCTGAAAATCTCATCAGGCTGTCATGCGGATCTTGTCGCTCGCCGTTGCTAAAGGAATAGCGGCCAGCTTCCTTAAGCTAGACTTGCTGGCCTTTGCGGAAGGCCCGCCAAGCGACGATTCTCTTGCGCGTGGGCGAAGGGAAAGACCAGGTCGATCGGCCTTTGAAGCCAGAAGCCGAGCACTTGCCCGAGCGTGCCCAGCCTTTGCTTTGTCTCTGCGGGCAACGAATAGGAGCGTAGTTTTCCACAGAGGACGACCGGCCATTGAAGGGGGGAAAGTTCGGCGCTTGCGTCATTGGCCATTTGCAAGGACGACGCAGAGATTTCCGCAACATTCGTCGTGTCGTTCCCCAACGCGCAACTGTTGCCCATGTCGGTTGTTCGTGGCCGCCTCGCCGCATAACAATTTAGCCGCGTCTATGTTGTCCTCCTACACCAATTTGGCCGCTAGAGTGCCTCAATTTCTTCACGACTGGATTCCGCTTACAAGTCACCAGGGCAGAATGATTATGATGGTCAGGAATCGACGAGTCCACATGCGATGCAGCTTCTGTCTGTCATGTATAATAAAAGGCCATGCCGTAAAGGCCATTATGCCGACGTCCAGTTCGAGCATCAGATGCAGGGTTTGTGTATGCAACTACGACTGACACTTCATCCCTAGAAGGCCCCTATCTCAGTCTTTCTTACTTCTACTTCCAAAGTCTGTTCGTCTTCTTCTTTGCCAGAAATTTCGTGTTCTGCAACCATCGGCCTAGGAGATTTATGTGGAATATGGATCGACATCCGCCTCTCCTAGCAGTGTCGGCAGATAATGAGGCTGCCGGGGACTTTGTTATTGAGGACCAACATTGGCCGGTTGCCAGCTCGATGCCCTTCTCAGGCGCTTTAAGTCGAATCTCTTCATCCGAGTCTTATTCGAGCGACGTCAACATCACGGAGCTGCAACTGGGTCTGGCGCACATCGGCTCTTTGACATCGGGCACGATTCTCGAGCCGGAACGACGTTACTCGACCTCGTTCAATCACCGCCCGAAAACAATCCGCAAAATGCACACGGCCGCCGCTCCAGAGACCACGGCATACGGCACATTCGCAAAAGACGACGTTGAAGCAGGAGAACCGCAGGAGGCCGTCGTCTATGAGGATTCCAAATTCATCGGGATCACCCCGCAACACTTCTGGCCTGTCTTCGGGGTCGTAATGCTCGGTTACTTTGCCACGTGTTTTGACTCAACCTTGATGGCATCCAGTCATCCTGTCATCACCTCTTACTTTGGAGCGTCGCGAGTTGCATCTTGGTTGAGCACCGTTTTCCTCATCACCAGCACGGCTTTCCAGCCGTTGTGTGGTCGCCTCTCAGACACCGTTGGACGGAAGCCAGTGTTCCTAGCCGCCATTGCGATTTTTGGATTGACCACCTTATGGTGTGCCCTCGCGGGCAGCATCGAGAGTTTAATCGCCGCTCGCGCCGTCTGCGGCTTAGGCGCAGGGGGAACAATGTCCTTGGGCCTCATTATCATAAGCGATCTCGTTCGAGTGGAGCACCGTGGGGTCTTCCAATCTCATCTCAATCTTGCCTTTGGGCTTGGTTCTGCATCAGGGGCCGCTCTAGGGGGTTGGCTGTGCGACAGTCTCGGCTGGAGGTGGGCATTTGGCATCCAGATCCCCTTTCTGGCTCTCTGCTTCGTCATGGCCGCTATTTATACACCCTCATCCCTGGGTCCGATGCTTATCGACGTGGGCGAGGACGGTGCATGGATTGCGTTGACGACTTTCGACTGGTATGGGTCATTGACGCTCGTCTGTGCAGTCACCTCGCTCATTCTGGCCCTCAATCTTGGTGGCGATGTGTTCCCGTGGACGTCCTCGCCGGTGATGATCTCTTTGGGCATCTTTGTCCTTACCGCCTGTTGTTTTGTTGGTGTCGAGATCAGAGCGAAGCATCCGCTAATGCCCTTTCACCTCCTGACGAAACCTCCCATTGCCAATTTGGTATTCGCAAATTTACTTGGAGGTATCGCCTCCAATACGATCCTATTCAACGTTCCAGTGTTCTTCCAGGCTGTGCTGCTCACCTCTGCGGCCGACTCGGGCTTTAGACTTGCAGTTCCCAGTCTCATTGGATCTGTTGCAGGTGTCGCGACCGGATACATCATTTCCTATACGCGGCGGCTCAAGCCTACTTTGGTAGTTGGTGCCGGAATATATGTGATTGGATCTATTGCGGCCTCATGCATCGGTAGGAACACCACGAGTGTTCTCACCCTAATCCTCATCACAGGCGTCCCCGTGGGCCAAGGTTTTGTTTTTCCCAACACAATGATGAGCGCCTTAGCCGTGGCTGACAAGGCGGACCAAGCTGTGGTCACAACAACGATTGGGCTCTGGAGGAATATGGGCTTGGTACTCGGTGTCTCCTTGTCCAGTCTAGTATTCCAAAACTGTTTGGTCATGAATCTACAGAAGAATGTCACGGGAATCGGCCATGATGAAGTGATTCGCGATGTGAGATCCTCTGTGGAAGCAGTCAAATCTCTTCATCACCCGATCCAGGACCAAGGTCAGTCAACACGTATACTTGTTTCAATCGCTTGCTGACTACTTCTAGTCATTGATGCATACGCCAACTCGATTCGCACTACATTTCTATGTGCAATAGTTGCATCAATATTAATGCTCGTCCTTGTTTTCCCTGTTCGCTTACCACGCCTGGGGAAAGAGAGAGATAATTGTGAGCGTTAGGGACTGGACAGTCCTAACTCTATTTCGGCATATACAGGTGACACGTACACATATAAATCGGGTCATGGGCCATACAAGAACCTATCGGCTTCAACACGTCCCTTGATATTGCCGAAGACTAGGGGGGTACATATACATCAGTGGACAATTACCTCCGGTCATTGTTCATGGCTATAATCGAGCCTTGGCCTACGAAGCGCTACCAGTTTGTGACCTTCTTTGCGCATTCCGCTATTCTGGCATCTGGGACCATAATTACATCTGAGCACCAAATTCGCCGCCGTGTTCCCGTGGGAAGCAGTGGGGCTTATCCGTCCCCTTCATGCTCCTATGTAAGAAGGGATGCGAACAAACCTTCTATACTGGGTACGTACTACATCCAGTGATTGGACAAGACGTTGTAGTTCGGTCAGGTTCATCAACCTTGGGCTTAGTGAACGGAGTGTTGCCTTGGAGGGGTACGGCCAATTCTGCTTCAGCTCTTGATAGTCCATGGGCTTCCCTCAAATATTGACGTAGTTGACCTGCTTCTGCAAAGAGTTTAGGATTTCGGCAGCTATCGACAATACACCTAGTAGGTGTATAGCTCAGCCTCCAGCGCGGAGGCTTTGAACGGTAGATAGTTTTTGATATCTTAGCTAGAAAGCTCATATTGGCCTTTCAAATACTTTTCAGGGAACTTCTTAAAGGGAATATCTTGTTAGACTCACGGAGGGTCATTAGAGGGCATTAACTAGGTATGTAGTTATCATGCTCATTTCAGGTCGCCTGTACTTTAACTGTGAGATCAAAAATGTACTATCGTCGTAACCGTGTCCACAAGTGTATGGTGTGAAATTGTGGTAAGCTGAGATATGATTTCTCAGGTTCTTTTCGGTCGAAAACGTTCCCACACAATCTTTGTAAGCACATGTTAGAAGGTAGACCAGTATAACTGAGTTCTTGTTTCCGGAGTGTATAGTCATTCTGAAAGGACTGTTCGCATCCCTTCTTGCAGATAAGCTTGAAAGGGGTTAGATAGGCCCTGCTATGTCCCATGGGGACGCGGCGGCGGACTTCGTCGTCAGATGTACGGTCCCAGATTCCAGAATGACGGAACGTGTTAATGGTAGCGAAGAAGTTTACAAACTGGTACTAGTTAGCAGGCCAAGGCTTAGTTGTTACTATAAACAATGACTGTAGGTGGTTGTCCACTGATGTATACACACCTTCCTGTTGTTCGGTAATGTCTAGAGGCGTGTTCATGTTGATAGGTCCTTGGATAGGCTCCAGTGAAAGCTGTTCAAAAGCTCCATTCAGTGTATAGTGTAAGCTTACTATCTCTTCCTCGTTGATCTCGATAGATTTATCTTCTTCATTAGAGACTAAGACGGAGTCGGCAGGTGCTGGGTCGAGGGACGGCGTATCAACGAGCGCTGAATCTATAACTATAAGATTGTTAGCGAATATCGAACGAGTGAGCTGAGCCGGAGACTAACCTGGAGGCTAGCGGCCAGGACGTGGTGATGCCTTTAGACTTGGAGAGCGGCGTTGTTTGCTGGAAACTCGAGTGGTTGTCTGGGATAAATGGCCTCTAGACATTTAGCAGGAGGGTACTGCGCCTCAAGATCTTTCAAGGCATTGACGCCTTTATCTTCACTCTTATGAGTCTTAGAATAATCTTTGTTTAAACCTAATCGCGCAGATAAGTTTAACTATCTCGGCCCTGGTTCTTTGTCGTGTCCCCTTTGTTGTGTCCCCTTTGTCACGCGTGTCCCCTCCATCGTCAGCTGCTTTAACGTGTCCCCTTTGTTGTGTCCCTTTTGTCGTGTCCCCTTTGTTGTGTCCCCTTTGTCACGGTTGTCCCCTTTATTGTCAGCTGCTTTGATGTGTCCTCTTTGTCGTTAGCTGCTTTGCGCCGAGTCGATCTCGAGACTATAAATATTTCTACATGACTGACTTGTCGAGAACTTAAATCTCTATCAAACAGATCTACCCCGGACCGGACCAAGTCAAGCCTCTCAAGATGCCAACTCTCACCGACATGCCAACCGAGCTGCTTCAAGCGGTTGCAATCTACCTACGACCATCCGACAAGAAGAATCTCTCCCTGACATGTAAAGACTTAAGCCAAGTTGTTCGCTTAGAACTCTTTCGCTATGTCTCGGTGCGGTTTAACGATGGGACTTGGGATTTTCCAGGTATTTCCAGTGTCCAAGACGACGATAGTCAAGATGACAATAGTAGAGATCATACTCGAATTAGTCAGGAGACTATTCCTATCTGGACGGTCACTCGCTCAGGCCACTGGCTAGGACGCATGATTCGAGAGAATGACGCTATCGCCTCCAGAATCGAGAGCATGCTGATCAACTTCGAATCCTGCCAGAAATGTTACGATGAAAGACAGCTACAGTATCAAAGTATTCTTGAATACGAATACATGTACGGGTTATCAGACGAGGAAGTAGGGGTTCCTTAACGTCTCCACTGCCGTCGACTATTCAGTCGAGATACACCGTACCTCCAATCACCATCACCGCCGCCAGAGAACTGGATGCCAACCTATCCATCGTGGAGGACAGACTCGATTCCATCCTCACCAACACCAGAGTCGACGCTATCCTCACCGACAACAGACCTTATGTTAATGTTACCCGCCCTGAAGACTCTAGTTGTTCGAACATGGGGAGACTTCTGTGTCAGGGATTTTCCATTGCCCCCAAATCTCAAATCATTGACGTTAGGCTATCCGGTT
Source organism: Phialophora expanda (assembly GCA_016109585.1). NCBI lineage: Eukaryota > Fungi > Ascomycota > Eurotiomycetes > Chaetothyriales > Herpotrichiellaceae > Phialophora > Phialophora expanda. The sequence continues at coordinate 4,185 of JADWPR010000041.1, read as the reverse complement.
GACGGCCAGCAGCTCAAGATTTTTACGCATGAGCTTGCTCCTACGCTGTACAATGCTACGCTGAAATCTCTCGTGCTGGGTGATGTGACGCTGATTGATACAGGATTCGAAGCCTCCACAGCTCCGAGCGGACATGACGGAGTTATTTCTAACATCACTTCACTGGAACTGCAATACGTCCAGATGAAGGGAGAAACACTAATTACACTCCTTGGTTGTCTAGGCGCGCTTACTTCATTCAAGTTTACTTTCGGCTGCGAGCGACGGTCCCATTTGGCGCGTGATATCTCCAGACTTCCATCCCTGGTAGATATTAGCATCGGGCTCCAGCGAAACCAGCTGCTGAGAGAGGTCGAAATCTCATATCCGACCCCCAGCAGGGGGACTGTGGTAATGGATCGAGGCCTCCTCGATTTGAAGGGCGTCTCTACCTTGAAAAAGCTTACAGTTGACCCATCGATGCTTATCGGTCGTGCGGCTTGCCCGGTACTTTACACTCAAGTGTACGGTGCCACAAGGGTAGCAGCAATTTATCAAGGTGCCGACGAGATAGCGTCACGACTCCCAGGTTCGCTTGAGGAGCTTAATCTCCTTGTTGATCTCGAACAAGCCGCGCGCATCCCCGAATACCGGGAGGGTATCCTGGATAGCCTGTACGCAGCTTTGCCCGGATTTCCAAATCTCCGACGGATCACTTTCTTGGAGGACCCCTCGACCCAGGGCCATGCACAATGTTGGTACAGGGTGGATCCTCCTGACCCACCATTAGCTTTTCCAGCCACGCACGATACTTGCCCGATACCACTCAACAGTGCTCCAAACAAACATCCCTATTACTTAAATGGAATCTTCCCACCTAGGAATGACGAACAGGCTCTCCGCTTTTCAGGGTTCCAAGACAAATTCAAGAAGGAAGGCGTCCAGCTTTCATATATAGGAGAACCACGGATTCGAAGCCCATACTCTCTACCATCAATAGTAGTCAAGTCACGACAATAATTAGTTATTATCACAGAACGGGTCAGATTCGACGAGGCTACATGACAAGGCTGGCACGCCGGGCGACCTACTAATCTAGGGCTGATACGTGTGCACACTAAGCCTTCCCTAGATTAGGCAGTTATCCCTATACTAATTATATAAGCCTAAAGTTAATTAGCTATACATAACTCTATACCTTAAACTCGACTTAGGTTTAAAGTAAAATAGGGGAGTAATCCTAATAATATTTATATCTTTAGATAGATCTCGTCAAGACGATTTAAACGATATAGGTTTTATACTTTAATACCTTATATTAAGTATAGTAGCTATCGTTAAAGATATTATTATTATAAAGGTTTAGGGAAAGTTAGCTAAGTAATTACTAAGAGTGTAATAATTCCTACCTAATATAGTATCGCGTGCTAAGAGTATAATAATTCCTACCTAATATAGTATTATACACTAAGAGTGTAATAATTCCTAACTTAATATAGTATCGCGCGTTAAGAATATAATAATTCCTAACCTAATATAGTATTATATAGTCTCTATATATATATAATAACTCTTTACTTTATAGTATTACTATTATAACTACCTATTAATAATAGATACTAACCTTCCTTACCCCCCTAGTTAAGGGTAATATAATTCTTTATATAATAAATAATTATTTATACTACTTATTTATATAATATAGATATAAATAATATCTAAACTTATTTATCTTCCTAGTTATATATCTCTCCTCTTTAACTAAATCTAACTATCCCTCCTATTATATCCTTTATCTACCTTATATAAATAATATAAGAAATTATTTATTTAGAACCTAAACTATTCCTATAATACTATTTTAAGCTTTAAAGGTACTAATCCTATAATTCTATTAACTCTAGGTCTAATCTCTAATAAATAGTAAATAGTAAAGAATAAAGCCCTTAATACTAGCTATAATAATTATAGTCCCTAAGTAGAGCTACTTAGTTTACTTACTACTATAGTAAGTAAAGAATTACTATTATATAAGTAATTAGTATAGAACTTATAAATAATTATTTATTTTAATATCTTTTTACTTATCTAGTCTAGCCTATAATAGTACTATAAGCTTACTTAAGCTTAAGACCCTTCTTTATAATATTATACTAACCTTCTATATTCTTTATTAGCTAATCCTTAAACTATATATAAGGTAGTATATTATACTTTTATAGATATTATTACCTTATAAACTAGTAGTAATATATATATTTATAGTTAATAACTAAGATCTTATTACTATTACTATTTTATTTAACCTTACCTACTATATTTATAAGATTAACTACTTACTAATTCCTAAAGAGTATAAGTTATAAGTACTTTACTAACTTTAATAATATTTAGATAATATTAATATAGTTAGTTACTTTTATATTTACTTTAATAATATTAAACTAGTAAACTTAATCCTTATAATAAATAGATAGCTATAACTAAGTCTCTAGAATAAAGTAAGTAATAGTAATAATAACTAGGATTCTAACTAATACTATAATTATTACTATATATTTATAGATAGGGAAAAGAGTTTATAAGTAAATACTAAAGATTTATAATTATATACTCCTCTTCTAACTAACCTACTAAAGGCACTTTAAGAAGTAATAGGTAGGTAGAACTAATAGGGATAAATAAATATTTATCTTAGTAAATACTATACTTAGTATTAAAGTAAGCTACTATACTAACTAATAATATTAATTTAAATAATATTTATATTTATTTATATTACCTTATTAATAAATAGCTATATAAGGCACTATACTTAATAATTACTAGTACTTATAGAGACCTCTTAGCTATTAAAAGTCTTAGTAGTATTAGGGCTATAAATATCTTTAATCTAAATATAAACTTTTATTTTTATTATAAAATAGGTTAAATTTAATAAGGTTATATAATAAGGCTAGTATACTAGGTAACCTACTAATTTAGGGTTAATATAGCTATATACTAAGCCTTCCCTAGATTAAGTAGTTATCTTTATATAAAATATATAGCTAAAGCTAATTAGCTATATATAACTAAAAGTCTTAGTAACTAGTATATATACTACTAACTTTAATAGGAGGCTATTTATATCTAGGATAGGATATAGTTAACCTTTTCTATAGCTTTCCTTCTCTTTTTAGTTTAGCCTCTTTATATTAAGTAATCTATACCTTTAAGTAGTATTTACTCTATATCCTAATTTATTAGTATACTATACTATTATATTAGGCTAAACTTACCTCTATTACTATCCTAGGAAGGAATTATAATATCCCACTAAATAAATAAGACTAGAAACTAAATATACTAAATATAGTATAACTAACTAACTTAAATAACCTAGAGGCTAATAACTATACTATTATCCTAACTACTAAATATACTATAAGATAAACTACTAAACTTAAATAGATTAATATAAACTAATATAAATTATATATAGCGAGTAATATTACTTCTACCTTATAGCTCTACTAATTACTAAGATATAAGACTACTATAAAGATTAAAGCTATACTTAACTATATCCTCTTAGAAGTAACTACTTAAGGTAGGAATACTATTATAGATTAGGAAGGCGCTATTTAAGATTACTAGAATTAAACTATTAATATAAAGAAATAGATTATAAACCTTAATAACTAGATTATATAAAAGTAAGCTATTATTAACTATCTTAAATAAAGTTAAGGCTTAACCCTAGGACTAACTCTAGTATAATATATTAATATTCTAGACCTTAAGTTATTATTTAATAGTAAAGAATCTACCTTTAAACTATAAAGATCTAAGATCCTTAGTAAATTCGCTACTAATACTCCCTAGTTCCTAACTAAAGAGGTTAAAATAGTATACCTTTATAGCTAAATAACTAGAGATACCTAATAATACTTATAGATACACTATAGCCTTAATAAGAAGGACCCCTTCCTTAATACTATAAATATACTTAAGTTCTTAGCGAGAACTTATATAGACTTATATAAAGCGGAGAATATATAGGAAGAATATTAAGCTTTATATATAAAGATAATAAAATATTTTAATAACTTCTATACTAAGTTCCTATATTTAGCTAGTAAAGGTAATATTTTAAAGGTAGACCTATACTTTAACCTTTAAAATAAACTAACTCTAGCCTTAAGAGCTACTATTATACCTACC